>JAPFFP010081326.1:0-22368 GCA_026153255.1 Solanum medicagineum | reverse complement strand
AGACCTTGTCGGCCCGCATTTATGTATAGGTATAATGAGATATGTATTTGTATTGTTGTCTGGGATGTTGCTGGATGCTTTTCTGCAGGTGGGGTTTGTTAATAAAATAGAGGAAACTCTGCCAAAATTCCGGCAGGTATCTGGGTCGGATAATTGAGGAAATTCAGCTTAGTGTGTGTCTAGGTGCCCTTATCGGGTACTGGTCACGACCTTAGATTGGGATGTGACAATAAGTTCCTGAAATAATATACGACTTGTAGATTGCCGTCTCCATTTTGGATTGCCCATTATGGTTTTGATTCATTCTCTACTTGGAAAGTATAAAACAACCGTGGCAACACCAATGAGATGTTGTACAATCACTGGCTCATAAGTGATTATTGTTGGATAAGAGAAACTCCCAGAAAGTTCCCATGTTGAGTACTCTGAGTTGAGATGAGATGAGATGAGTTCCTTTGAGTTGAGTCTGATTTGATTGATGAGGTTTGATTGGTTGATGGGTCACTTGTCTACTCTTTATTTCTTTAGATAGACATTTGACATTCTGATTTGGTGATTGTTCTGAGTTGATGTTGTTCCATATTATTTTACTTGTTTCTGTGTCATTCAGCTATTCACTTACCATACATTCCACGTACTAGCGCCACTCGGTGTTGCATCATTTCATGATATAGATACAGGTGTTAGAGATCGTCAACAGGCACATTGTTGAGGATCTGAGCAGTTCAGCTGATTTAGTGAGCCTCCCGTACTTTGGAGGATTCATTATATTTATTTTATCTTGCTTTAGAGTTAGGTTTGATTAGATTTATTTGGATTTGAGATAGCTATGGGTCTGTCATTGGCACAACTTGATAGTGATATAGGCTTTATAGACTAGAGACGAATGTTGATGTTAAGATTTGTGAGCTAGTTTTCTTCTACTAGCCTTTTCATTTATAATATTATTTTGAGACTGGATGAGATGTGCCCATTTATTTCCTTTTGTCTTCTGTTGATTAGTAGAGTTTATTGATTGAATGAATGTGATGAGGCCAAGTGTTTCGCTTGGAGACTAGCAATAGTCTCTGAGTGCCTGCCACGTCTAAGGTACCCTCCTGGGGCGTGACAGTATTATAATTATTTTTATGCCCGAGTGTATCTATTTCTTAGGCACAAACTTAAGCTAATTGAGATGTTGTAATGGAATTGATTTTTTGATTATGTGTGCAGATTTTAATGTAAATTTTTAATTTGATTTTACTCCATTTTTATATATATCAATATGTATATCATTAGCCTTGTTTTGATGTATTATTTGATAATATGATAGAGTGACATCATGTGAAGCCTTCTTGAAAAGGAAAAGCCCCTGATTAGCATTTTGAGTACGATTACATCCTTGAGGTAGGTTATGGTCTTTGCTCTAGACTTCTCTTAGTTTGATTGAGTATAATTTGAATAGTATTTCATGTTTAGATTGATATTTGGGATAGTGAGTTGTTTTTTTATCTCTTGAGTAACTTGATGACCATTGTTGGGTAATCAGTGTAGCTTTTAGTAGAGGAAGCTTTAGTTTAGATTGATTCCTGATGTTGATTTGTTTAGTATTTCTAGAAATGACTCACAGGTGGCATGATACTTAGGGCTTTGTGTGCTAACTTATTTGGGTTAAATGTCCTCTGGGGGAACTTAACTATATACACCATATATAGAAACTTTTTTTTTTACCCTTTATAACTATATAATGTTAATACATATATAATTTGTTTTTAATACATAATGCATATTTTTACCAAAATAAGTTTAATACATTTTAAGACACTTATTGTCACGCCCCAGGAGGGGACCCAAGACGTGGCCGACACCCAGAGAGTATTGCCAGTCTCCAAGTAAACCACTTGGCCTCATCACATTCATTTATTCATACATTCTACTAATCAACAGAAGACAAAGGAAAAGTAAATAGGCACATCTTATCATCTAGTCCCAAAATAATAATAATATAATAAAAGGCTAGTAGAAAGAACTAGCTCACAATCTTAACAATCAACATCCGACTCTAGTCTATAAGCATCTATTACTATCAGGTGGTGCCAATGACAAACACATGGCTACCTCAATCAATAATAAGCTAAACAAATCTAACTCTAAAGCAAGATAAAAATAACATAATGAATCCTTCGAAGTAGGGGAGGCTCACCAATCAGCTGAACGTCCAAGATCCTCAATGGTGCGCCTGTTGATGATCTCTAATCCCTGTATCTGCATCATAAAATGATGTAGTATCGAATGACGTCAGTACGTGGAATGTACAGTATGTAAAATAGCTGAATGAAATCGAAATATGTAGAATAATATGAACAATAATCAACTCAATATAGAAATCAAACAACATATCAAATGCCTATCTAAAGCAAGAATAAAGAGAGGACAAGTGACCTGTCAACCCATCAAACTTTATCAATCAAATTAGACTCATCTCAAAAGAACTCCACTTAACTCATCTCATCTCAACTCAGAGTACTCAAGATAAGAACTTTCTGGGAGTTTCTCTTATCTGACAACAATCACTTATGAGCCAGTGATTGTACAACGATCTCATGATATTGCCACAACTATTCCGTACTAGCTAGGTAATGAACGAATCGAAACCAAATGGACGAGTCCAAATGGAGACAACAATCTATAAGTCCTATCAGAGAGAACCTTAACATATTGTGATGTGATGGTCCTAATCATCGCCTACACTTGGCTACATAGTTTGACGAGTGCGAGTTGGGTTAACACTTACCATTTCGGTGCTCGATACTCCTCCCATGACTCAATGCTCATAAAATAATCCATCCAATCAAACTATCTCAATCAAATCATCTCAATCAACCTTGTGGAGGCACCATTTTTCAATCAGTCTCATAGAGACTCTGATCATATCATCAATCAACATCTCAATCAATAGCTCAAGGCTTAGAACAATCATTAGGGAACAATGGAATAGACAGATCATTAGAGTTCATTTGGGAAGACTCATGGACCATCAAATACTATCAATCTATCATCACTCTCACATTCACAATCACACTCTCTATCAACATTCTCAATCAAGGCTCGAGACTCAATCCCTATCTTCTTTCATGCATGCTTTCATAATGTAACGTATAAGGTTAAGCAATATCTCATGAAACTATTCAATTAAAGAAACATAAGTTTATGATGATCATCAACATAAGAAAATACATATAATTGACATAATTTTTCGAGAAAACAATTAAGAAAACATGTATGTATACTCATGAACTTTCAGCTCTCTTCTAAGACCATCTATGGGGCATATGAGAGAACAACCTCATGGTTTTAGTTTAGCCTTACATACCTGGGATAAAGCTATCAACAATCAAGCTATGAAGAATCCTCTTGAATTCTTCAGTCTTACGTTCTTGTTTCTTCTCTCTTAAACCCTAATTTTTCAATGACTTAGCAAGGACTTAGAATGGGGTTTTAGACCCTATTTACGCATCACATGAGCTAATTTGATTGTGTTTTGAGTTAAGGAGGGGTTGAAAATTGATTGAAATGCCTCTCAAAATAAAAGAAATTTTCACTTTGGAATAGCCAGTCCGTGACGCAGACGGGGCGCGCACTAGTGTATTTTTTTTCAAAAAATTTTCGAATGAGTTTTTCTATTCTCGTCGAAAAAACTATAAAAAAACAATTAAGTGTAGGTCCGCGTTCCAGGCACGTCGTGACTTGGGCGTGCATTGACACTGCAATTCGTCTCGAATCCAAAAATTAATTTTCGATCCGACGACTCTAAAATTCGAACGAGACTATTTTCCCACTCAATTTCCCATGTTGATTGCATATGTGGTCTCGGATTCGTAAATAGAGCATGGGAAGACGTGTTACGTGAACATCTCTATTCCAGGGTGTTTTGATTATTTTACCAGGTGTTACATCATCTCCTAGGACCATTCGTCCTCGAATGATGAGTAAAGGTAGACATCAAGGCACGGATAATAATCAGAACTCTTCTCAAAACTCACTCAATCAATCAAACTCTCGACTCCTCATCAATCTTAAATCATCTCTATTCAGACTCTGGAATAGACACATCAACTTATATAGACAACTCAGTTCAGATCAAGAGTAGAGATATTATCTTAGACATTCTCACCATCAGGCATGAATGGAATGCTAGAACTTAATCAATTCGAATCATTTGAATACCTCGACAATCAGTCTTTCGAACTCAAGAAGGAAGCCATTAACTCTAATCGAGAATGGGACTGTCGTATATACAAGACTCTGTGGATACTCTCATGCTCAAATCCCCACCTCAATTGTGCTCCTTTTCATGGGACTCTACTCCATCCGTACAAGCTCATAGCTCTTATTCAAATCTCCACCTAACCACCTCTTCTTCTTACATTCAAGACTATTTCTGAGCCTCAAGGTGCTAATCCTAAGATGATCATATTCATACAAAGTTAACCCTCAGTACTCAGCTCTATACCCGAATCCTTATTACGAAGTCTTCAATAGTCTATCCACCTTACTCGTATAATAACAACCACGTATTCAAGGCTATCACCCTAACCACTTTAACTATGTCTTAGAGTTTTTTTCTCCAAGCCTACTTAGCACTTCTATCTCCATAATTCAATGAGCTCCCACCTCAAAGACACACCAATATACTCTTACCTGTCTATTAGACTCATCTTGATTTCTCTAACTCTTCCTCCACATCTATAACCTAAGGAAATGACATCACACCATCATCAGAATCAAAAGCTCTCACTCTCTCTCATCAACCATCACTCTTCTACTATCATCAACATTTCTATCAGAATGAAAAGTAGGATCACTCAAAGGGCTTAGGACGAAAGATCATTGGCACGATTCAATCGAGAAATCATATATGAGAGCATTCATAATGAAGTACAATCTCTCTCATCTATAAAGACTCATTTTGAGTTCCCAGAACTATGCGTAATCTAAAACTCAGGTCATATCTCCTTCAACATAGGACTACAAACTCTTAGATCCATGAGGTAAGATCAAAATTTCTAAATAAAGCCATTGCTTCTCATCCTCACAACTCAACATAAACGACAATCAACAAGTGGTGTATGGGACTAGGCCACAGGCATGGCAATCATACACCACCAGATAGGAATAGAGTATCACTTCAACTGAAGTGTAAAGATTATATGAGATGGAAAAAGTTTGATATCTCATCTTGATCTTCCAATCACAATCGAAAACTTAAGTTCTACTTCAGTTTCTCACGTCATCTCCCCCTTAGATCAAGGGTCGTCTCTCTAAGTTTGAGAATCAATTCTCTGTACTAAGCTATAAGCACATATCCCCACACGGTCAAGGAATCACTATCCAAAAGAACATCTTAAACTCTTCTGTTATGATATAGTCGCATATATATATGACTAGCCGCTCAAACTCTCTTCAACGATATCACTCTTAGCTTCCTCTTATCTCTATGGAACTCTCTCTATGTTTGCTACTCTTAATGGCGTGCATAACCATTTTTCACAACTCTTACAATCTAACCACTTCTTTTGCCAGCTAATACTCATCTTCTGTGCTTGTATAAAATCATTTGTATATGACTTAGACTATTATGAAAAAGTCATCATCATCTATCCATAAGCCTCGATCAACTGGGTTACTCAGAATGATAAGTAATGCTTATATCAACCTACTCCACATTGACAACTCAAAAATACTGTCTAAATTCTTGTAACAGTCATAACTTAGAGCTTCACTCATCTTTACACAATCATGAATACACATCTCAAACCTCTTCTTATCTATTGAACTATCCTCGTTTCACTAGTCTTGCCTAAGGGGCACTTGTACCCTACCCATAGCATCACTTCCTCACAAATAAGCATCTTTATCTCGAACATACACTATGGCAAGCCTCTTAGAGCAAATCTCCAATTAAGACTATCACTCTCACGATGTTGTCTCCTCTTTAACACTACTCCTCAAAATTTAAGCTTAGGGTCTAGTACTAATATGTGCATCTATCACCCACCTCTCTAATACCAACTTGCAACTACTAGGTAAAAAATTAGGGAGCATAATCCCACTAAAATCTCATAATGAGTATTCAATCAACACAACACATCCTTTCCTCACAACTCAGTACCACTCACCTATTCAATCATATCTCTTTATCTAGCTAAGCTCATAACTCGATAAGTCTCAGGAACCCTCACTTAAAAATCATAAGCCTAATTTAGAGATATCACATTGAAACCACTCCTTTTCCCCTATTCAACATCTACACTTCACCCTCAATAGTATGAATACTACAACACATCAACACAAACTTCCATCTAGTTTGAGCACGCTCTATCACTTTCTAACAATAATTCTTCCTCTATATCTCATCATGAAAATCATAGGGTGCTTACGACTCTTTCATCAAACTTATGGAAATTCACTCATCACCTCATTACTTACCTAATAGGTACATAACTCTAACTACCAGTGTCAATTAGCCATCACTTTTGCTATCTCGTCCCTTTCTTTCCATCTCATCTTTCTTACTCTGGAATGATTCAATTCTACTAAGGGTTTATAAGACCTCACATCTCACTCTTAGGTTGTAACTTCAAATTCTTTAGAGACATAAGTTTTTCTCTCATGGGTAACATTAGAAGTAAGTTTTGAAAAAAAGCATCTAGATACATCTAGAGCCAACTCAAATGCACAATTCATATGAATAATAGTGCACTCTTTCTAGTCAATCAACTTTGCACACTAGTTGACTTCCCTCAAGCCAGGTGCAGTCTCTCTACCATTCGGATTACTTTATCGCAGAGAATCTCATCTGTAAGAGTTTGAACATTACTGTCTATCACCTCGTGGACGAGTTATAGTCGAAAGGTCTAGAGAAACACATGAATCATCGTAGATTTCTTAAAAAATAGCTCTATCGTACGATTCAGAATCTGGAAGAAGGGAAATAATTTCTAATGTCCTATAGCCTTTTGCTTATCAAGTGTGGTTGACAATACACTCATAAATAACACTCTGCTATACACAACTTCATAGACTCCCTAGGACACTTGAACTCATGCTCTGATACCAAGTTTGTCACACCCCAGGAGAGGACCCAAGACGTGGCCGGCATCCAAAGACTATTGCTAGTCCCCAAGCGAACCACTTGGCTTCATCACATTCATTTATTCATACATTCTACTAATCAGCAGAAGACAAAGGAAAAATAAATAGGCACATCTTATCATCTAGTCTCAAAATAATAATATAAGGCTAGTGGAAAGAACTAGCTCACAATCTGAACAATCAAAATTCAACTCTAGTCTATGAAGCATCTATCACTATCAGGTGGTGGCAATGACAGAACCATGGCTACCTCAATCAATAATAAGCTAAGAAAATCTTAATCTAAAGCAAGATGAAAATAACATAATGAATCCTTCGAAGTATAATAGACTCACCAATAAGCTGAACGTCCAAGATCCTCAATGATGCACATGTTTATGATTTCTAATCCCTGTATCTACATGATAAAATGATGTAGTCTCAAATGACATCAATACATGAAATGTATGGTATGTAAAATAGCTGAATGAAACTGAAACAGTAGAATGATATGAAACAATAATCAACTCAATATAAAAATCAATCAACATGTCAAATATCTATCTAAAGCAAGAATAAAGAGTAGACAAGTGACCCATTAACCCATCAAAATTCAACATATAGGGTTGAACAATATCTCATGAAATTATTCAATTCAGGAAAGATAAGTTTATGATGATCATCAACATAAGAAAATACATATAATTAGCATAATTTTTCAAGGAAACAATCAAGAAATCATGTATGTAGACTCATGAACTTTCAGCTCTCTTCTGAGACCATCTATGGGGCACATGAGAGAATAATCTCAGGGTTTTAGTTTATCCTTACATACCTTGGATGAAGCTATCAATAATCGAGCTCTCAAGAATCCTGTTGAATTCTTCAATCTTATGTTCTTCTTTCTTCTCTCTCAAGCCCTAACTTTTCAATGACTTAGAAAGGACTTATAATGGGGTTTTAGACCCTATTTACGCATCAAAACAATTTAATCTAATCGTGTTTTGAGTTTAGGTGGGGTTAAAAATTGAACGGAATGCCCCTCAAAATAAAACAAAAAATTTTCACTTCAAAATAGCGTAGTCCGCGATGCGGACATGGCACACACTAGTGTATTTTTTCCAATTTTTTCTGAACAAGTTTTCTAATTCCCATCGAAAAAACTGAAAAAAATAAGTATAGGATTGCATCCCAGTAATGTTGCGCCTTGGGCGAGCACCTTCACTAGAATTCATCTCGTTTTTTGATTCGATGGCTCTAAAATTCGAACGAGACCATTTCCCACTCAATTTTTCATGCTGATTGCATATATGATCTCGGATTCGCAAATGGAGCATGGAAAGACGTGTTATGCGCACATATCTATTCTAGGAGTATGTTGGTAATTTTACCGAGTGTTCCACTTATACTATATCTTTATTGCATGCAAAATTATTTTTATACATCCTGTAATTTATTTATATTACATACATGATTTGTCTTTAATATATAGGTACCGTTTCTTATTGGAGCATGACCATCATCACTTCCCGTATGAGAAAATACCTATACTTACCCATATTTTACCTTCAAATCATACAAGACATTCCCCAATACTCTCTCAAACACTTAGACAAATATCTTACTCAAAATTCAAGTGTCAAATATCATTTCCGATCTTAAAGAAATCACTCAAGCTTCAAGTCTAATCTCCATCTTCATCAAGGAATTCTCCAAAGTTAAGATATGCGGGTTTCAGCCATTGGGTCCTCTCATCCATGGTGCCCAAGCTTCGTTTCTACATAAATCTCATGTTTGTATGTTGATTTACTTATGGGTCTTACTTAATTTGAATTTGGCTATGAACTATGTTGGAGTTTTGTAAAAGTGTGACTGTTTAAGCATGTTTTGAGCTATGAATCTTTTATCTATCTTGAGATTTGATGAAGGGTTTTGTTGTATATTCCATGAGGGTGCTACCAAGTGTTTGTGGGTGGTTTTACATAGGATTTGTTTGCATGATTCACTCTTTAAATGCAAGATTTTGCACTAGCATCACATACTCGCCAAGTGTTTGATAAAATATCCGAAATATGTTTCTAGAGTTGTTGAAGGCCTAATGAATGGTATATGAGTTAAGTGACTTTATGATGATGAAAGGATAGTATATATATGTTGTTTTCATGAGAAGTATCTACTGTGTTGTGAGTTGACCATAGCCAATTAAAGGGTGATGCCTCAATCGCCTCGAATGGTGCGGTAAGCCATCAACCAATTAGGGGGGTTGGTACCTCAATCATTCTCGGAGGAGGGTGGTTATGTCCATCAATCAATTGGGGGTTGGTACCTCAATCATTCCCGTCAGAACTTTGTTATGCCTGTCAATCAATAAAGAGGTTGGTACCTTAATCGCCTTGAATGTGGGTGGTAAGCCATCAACAAATTGAGGGGTTGATACCTCAACAATTTCCGATAGAGAGTGGTCCTGTCTGTCAACCAATTGAGGGTTTGGTAGCTCAATCACTTCTAAGAGGTGGTCTACCTTGGATTCCAAGTACTGCATTTGCTTGGTCTATAGAGATGGCCTCTTCCTTCACATGTAATATGTTCTATATAAGCATGTTTTACTTCAAGCATCATTCATACATGACATATTGTTATTATGCTATCCAAAGCTTATGATATTGCATTTTTCCTATGTTGCCTATCTGTTGTTGCATTGCATCCTACATACTTAGTACATTCAAACGTACTAACGCATACTCTATGCTTACATGATATGACCATGTAAGGACCGGAGCTCCCATTTATTCTCCTTTATGTGGCTAGACGGATTGTTTAACTTAGATTTGGTGAGTCCTTATGTCCAGGACAATATGCATCTTCTTTCATGATTATGCTTAGGATATATCTTGTATATTTCTGAATACTTATGGATATTATATGAGGGTGAGCCCGGTTGCTTGTCTTGGCCCCTGCTATGTTCTATGTCTAGAGGTGTTGTTGGACAGGTTATGTATTATGCTTGAGTTTTGACTCATCTATGTTATTTAAGTAATAAACTCTCTCCCTTAGACCCAATTTCTCTTGTTTATGTTTTCTCTTGTTATTTATCTTGCTTTCGCGAAAATGAATGTGTGTATGTTATGCGAAGAGGCTTTTTTGGGGTCCCTTCGGGTTCTCCGTCTGTCGTGTCACGTCTAGAGCCTAGGTTTGATTCATGAAAAAATTAGGATCAAAGCACTAGGTTTTTAATGGTCCTCGGAGTCCAAAACACGACATCGATTTGAGTGTTATTCATGGTTGTGAAGCGTACCATGACTATGAATGAGAGAGTGTGAGGTATTTTAGCAAATGTTTCCCTTCTATTGATTTATGTCGTGCAATAGAGCTAAGTCCCCTAAGGCTTATTTTTAATTTTAATCATT
The DNA here is from genome assembly GCA_026153255.1 of Solanum medicagineum. Lineage (NCBI taxonomy): Eukaryota > Viridiplantae > Streptophyta > Magnoliopsida > Solanales > Solanaceae > Solanum > Solanum medicagineum. The sequence goes on along the minus strand of JAPFFP010081326.1, from coordinate 11,848 downwards.
GCATTTGAAAATATGTCTCAAGCTACTCAGGATAATGATATATCAAATGCGGAGGTTCACAATGCTCTATAGGTATTGGCCAAAGTGGTGGAAAAATTGACAACTCACCTCAATAAACAAGTGAGTGACCCTAAGGCTTTAAGTGGTAAGAGGAAGGAGAGAAGTGCTAAGAGGGACCATATTAAATGAATGTTCCAAAGTCCTGAAGGTGGCGATGGTGTGGTGCCTTATGCTAAGTGTTTAAGGTGTGGTAAGATGCATAGAGGTTCAAGTTTGAGGGGCACCAATGCTTGTTATGGTTGTAATGAGGTGGACCACCACAAGGTTGTTGATTGTTTTCATGCTCTAAACAGGTGTTAAGGCGGTCGACCTCAAGAACAAGGTGGTCATGTTGATCAAGAGGCTCAAGGAGTGGATGTGGTGCCCAATGTTGTTTCCGGTATGTTGAAGTTTCCTTTGACTTTGATATGTGTGCTTCGATGGGTTCGGGTGCCACTGTCTCTTTCATTATCCTCTTCGTTTGCCCATTGTTTCATGTGTGTCCCGAGTGGTTATGTGAACGTTTGGTATCTACTCCATTGGTGAGTCTATTGTTGCTAAGAAGTGAAACGACCCCAAAGAGTGCCCGAAAATGTTCCTCGAAAGTGCCTGGAATCTTGTTTTCCATATATCAAAAACTCCATTAGTTATTTCAAAGATTCGACTTCACAAAATTGTTTAAGAGGTCAAATTGAGTAGGAAATGGGTCTAACCCGAATTTTAGAGCAACCGTATCAAAATCCAAAAAAATCACAAAGTACGCTATTTAGGAGGGTCAATTTTGAAGGGGCATATCTCTTAGCATACAAATAACTAGGTGGCCCACCATATACCATCTGAAATCCCTTTGAATAAGCTTTCCAATTCACTTCATTTCACTTCATTCCGAGTTCGGATGAAGGACTTATGCCCATTTTTCTAAAACTCATTTGTGTAGAAAATGTAATTTCCAATTAGTAGTTCGCCTTACCTACATGACGCACCCTAGTGTTTTTGGGTGCCTTTTTTAGTTTTTCAGTCCAAAACATGTAATCTTGGGCCTAAGGGTTCCCACACTTGAAAATACATATACTTAGCCTTATTTCACCCTCATCTCATCCAAAACATTCCCCAAAACTCACTCAAACATTTAGACTCATATTTCACCCTAAATTCAAGTCCCAAACTCAAGACCAATCGTAAGGATTTCTTCAACAATTTCATTCAAGCTTCCAGTCTTCGTCTCCAATCGCTTTCAAGGGTTCTCCAACACTATGGTATGTGGTGTAAAACCATTGAGTCCTTTGACCCATGGTGACTAAAACCTTATTTACTTAATATTGCAAGATTTAATGTTGATTTTACATGTATGTCTTGTATATAGAGAAATTTACTTCACAGTGATTTATGTTCATGAAAGTATGGTTGTTTTAGCATGTTTTGAGCTTTCAATCTTTGATCTAATGTTGGATTTGATGAGGGGTTTTGATGTGAATGTCTTGGAGGTGTTGCAACGTGTTGATTGAAGGTTTTACTATGATTTTCTTGCATGTTTCAACCCTAAATTGCATGTTCTTTTACCCCCATTACACATCCCCAATGTGTTTGATAAAATATCTGGCTAGGGTTTCTTGTCGAATTAAAGGTCCAATGTACGTCTTATGAGTGGTATGGTGTTATGATGATTATATAAAGATGGAATAGTGACAGAATGAGGACGAGATGATGTATGCATATGATGAATAATGAGGAGAGGAAGTGTAGGTATATGATGACTTTGGGATGAAGCTAGGGATGTCTATATGAGTTACTTTCATGGAAAGGTACCTATGGTGTTGCATATAGATTGTTGGGTCCTTATGTAGGTTGTGTTCTTGGGAAAGTGAGTAGTTCTTTCTTGATGATTTAAATGTGATGGTTTAATGAGCTAGTCCTATGATTCTACCGAAAAGGCCATATTGTAAGATAGAGTGTTTAATGATTCCTATCGAAAAGATTATATCGTAAGGTATAGATACCCTACCGAAAAGTCCATGCCATAAGGTAGAATAGCTTATTGTGCTTACCGAAAAGATTATATCGTAAGGTATGGACATCCCACCGAAAAGGCCATGCCGTAAGGAAGAAAGACTAAAGGCTCCCACCGAAAATATCATATCGTAAGGTGTCGACATTCTATTGAAAAGGCCTTTCAGTAAGATAGAATGAATCACGGTCCCTACCCAAAAGATGATATCGTAAAGTAGGGGACGTGTTATACTACCTACCAAAAAGGCTATGTCATATGGTAAGGGTAATAATAACACTCTCCAAAAAGGTTATACCGTAAGGTGAGTGGGGGTCATTTGGCCCATTTCATGAAAGTTGATACAAAGGGGTTTGAGTATATTTCTCATATTGAGTTTATATTTCTTGATCATGATTTACTAGCATGTTTTACCTTAAGTATTGAGCATGCATGCCATATTGGTGTCATACCTATCCTTTTGTTATGATTATGCAATTTGATTACATTGCCTATCTCTTGTCGTATTACATCCCACATACTTAGTACATTGAAACGTACTAATGCATACTTTATGCCTACATGATATCATTATGTAGGAACCAGAGCCCGACTTGAGCATCCTCCTCTACCAAGCTAGTACGACTTTGCTCAAGCTTGTTGCTGAGCCCTCCACTTCAGGGACCTTGGTCTATGATTCTCTTATTATGTATTGAGACACTCTTTCTTATATTCTATTTTGGCTATGAGGGTGAGCTCGGTCACTTTGTCTTGGCTCCCGCTCTTTTCTTTATGTAGTAGAGGTGTTGTTGGACATATGGTGTATCTATGTTATGAGTCTTGAATCTATTGACTCTTGCATTTTATGATATGAAAGAGATTTCCTTAGTCCCAATTTCCCGTTGTTTATGCTTATCATATATTGTCTTTCTAATTGCTTCTGCGATCAAGGATGTGTAATGATATGCTATGAGGCTTATTTGGGGTTGCTTCTAGTCCCCATTCGCCGGTCATGTCTAGGCCCTAGGCTTGAGTCATGACAAAGGTGGTATCAGAGCACTAGGTTGATAGATCCTCGGAATCCAACATACCCCGTTGATTAGAGTCTTATTCTTGGTTGTGTTGTGCACCACAACTATGAGTTGGAGGCTATGATACATTTTAGGAATTGTTTCCCTTCTTCATGGTCTATGTCATGCTTTAGAAGAAAGATAGGGATTTTTCCTCTAACGAATGTTCTTTGCTCTTTTAGTTGATCATGCCGCTTCAAAGAGGAAGGGCAAAGGAAGGTAAGTTGAAGGTTTTGATGATAATGGATTGGAGTTTCACTAATTCTTCTCTATTCTTGTTATTGATGGTGGGGCTTTTTATGTGCTTAAGTGGTTGTATGGATCTTTGGTGTCTATCCATTTTTGTTGGGTATATTGTTGTTAGGAGGTTCATGGATGTGATCCGGGTTTGTATTGCACTAGGTCTTACTTTGTGGCTCATTGGATTTGATATGGTCGATTTTGATATTGTACTAGGGATGGAATAGTTGCTTGAATATTGTATCTTCGGGGAATGTAGAACCCATAGAGCTAGATTTCGAATCCCTAATGAGCCCGTCTATGAGTGGGAGGTTGTTAAAACGTAGCAAGGGAGGTAAGTCCATTCTTGACTTAAGGTACAATTGGTCTCTAAGGGGTTGCATTTTTTATCTTGTGAGAATTGGAGGTGTTGAAACCTAAGTTGTTTTGTTTATAGAATTGTTGGTGGTGGTAGATGAGGCCTTGAATGTCCCTTTCCGATATTTTGAAATTGGGCTAGTGTCTTTTGGTTTGACTAGTACACCGTTTATGCCTATAAGTCTCATGAATAAGATCTGTAGTCCCTACTCTAATAGGATTATGGTGGTTTTGGTGATGATAGGATGGTTCATCCCCTAATGAGGTAGTGCATGTGAGTCATTCCAGGGTAGTATTACAAGTTTAAGGAAGGAGGTTAGATGCTAGATAGGAGAAATGGGAATTTTGGTAGTAAGAGGTTGCCTTCATAGGTTGTGTGGTACCGGGTGATGACATTAAGGTGGACCCTAGTAGACGAAGGTGATTAGCTATTAGACTAGACCTTGACTCCCTTGGGTGTTAGAAGCTTCTTGAGTTTAGCAGTGTATTGCTGGAGATTGTGAGTATGATTTCTTCCGTTGTTGTTCCTATGACTTAGCTGACCCTAAGTAAGACCAATGTTGTGATCGACGTTTTGAGTAGGGTGATTTGATAGGTCCGGGAGTTGCTATTTCTTGTATTATCCATTGGTGCTAGTAGGATTCATGTGTATGTGGGTTTCATTCATAGCCTCCATTCACCCATAAAACCCAATCTTCTTTTTTATGAAAATTGCATGATTTCTAGATGTATTTCTTATGGGTATCTATTATTATGAAATATGAGCATGAAATATGTTGGGGTGTTGTCAAATATTGTTGATTATGCATGAATATCTATTTTAAGATTATACTATGAAGTGATCTTTGTCTATTGGGACTATACATGACTCAATCTATGAAATCTATGAACTATTGTGAAGTTTTGATATGATTTACAAGTTACCCATGATGGGGTTTTACCATGATGTTGGTGGGTCGATTTACCTAATTTTAAGATGCATTGATTTCACTATTTCATGACCTATACTCATGCATTTTGCATGATTTGAACAAGTCCTCGTATGTGCCCACCAAGTATTTGATGAAATGCCAAATTAAGAATTCTCAAGATATGTGCATGTTTTACGAGTCAAGTGACTTCATGAGGAATATAAGCTATCAATTATGTTATGAATTCATGAAATTATATATTATTTTGCAAGTATGAAGTTAAGCCCTTTTCAAAATTCATTTTGTAGAAAATCTACATGGATGTTACTTATTTTTATTTGGGATTTGAATATTATGATTCCTAAAATTCTATTGATGCATTGGTAGTTTTTATTTGATGATTTTAATGTGATTTAAAACCATTATATGAGGATTTACTTTGGGTTTATGAAACTATAAGTATGTATGTTCCGCTTGTGAAATCATTTTTGCATGAGAGATTACACTATTGTTTTAAATATGGAATTAATTATGTTCTCACTTCAGCTTCATATTATAAATGTTGATTTTTAACTGCAGTCTTAATTACCCATGTTATTTCCTCATTGTTCATAGCATATGGATTCATGTACACGTGTTATTTGAAAAATTATGTTATGGGTAAGCCCAATTTGGTTTTATGGTATGATTTTGATAAAAGGATGTTCATGACAATATTGTGATCACATATATGTCTTTGATTCTCGCTCTTTAAGCATTTTGGGTGCTTGCACCATTTTGTATATGAATGGGCTATTCCTATACATGAGTATTATGACTATGACATTATGATTTTGGCTTTTGAGCCTAACTGTGAATTATTATGAATGGTGTTTGATTTTTTTAAGCCCAATTGTGCATTGAATGATTTGGAAAATGACTATTGCCTCTTTGAAAGTATATGCATGCATATTATAAGTATTCTTGTCGGATGATGGCTTAGCTTATTATGTTGATGGTCTTGGGTAGTTTGGGCTTCTTGCATAGCATATTTTCAATAAGCGTAGAACCTGTAAGGTTGTAATAGGATGGTTGATCTATGTGGTCAATTACAAAGGGTTAGTCACTTCACTAAGATTTATTTTTTGTTGAGCTTTGTCCCCAAGTGAGCATTATTAGTATCGGTGGAGTTGGTTGGTTAATTTATACATTGTCTATGATTATGGGTCTTTAGAATAAGGTCTTAAAACCCTATATTGGCATGTTTATGGTGATTTCTAGTAACGAGTATTGATTTGTTTAGAGTGTGTTAATCATTTGGGGGTAGTGATGCAAGTCATGGAGGATGAGAGGTTGTTTACTAAATATGATACATGTGCATTGTGGATAGCATGAAGCGTGTTAGAACTCCTTAGGGATTATGGTATGACACTGCATTGGTTTTTCCAATAAGGCTAGTGTTGTGGTCGGTGCTCTAGATAGCCTAGTATGTGTGCATAATGGTGGTGAAGAGATGCCTAGTATCCATCGGTCGGCTAGATAGGGAGTTAGGTTGAAGCAAGTTGAGAATGGTAGTATAGGGTTCTTGATGTTTCCAAATCTTCTTGGGATAAGAGGACTAGATTAGGCAAGTCCTTCTTTCCGCCTTATTAGAGTTGGAAGTTTTGGGTGAGAAGGTGATAGAGTGGAGGTTGTCTCCCAAGGGGGAGATGGTGGTTATGGTACCGAGTGGGTTAGGTTTAATTAAGGTTAAAAATTAAGTTGAGGACTATGAGTCCTTATAGAGTGTAGAGGGAGGTTAGTAAGGTTGCATTAGTTTGAGAATTGCCTATGGATGTAGATATGGTTCGTTCGGTTCTTCATGCTTCTAAGTAGATGTGATGTGTTGATGACTTTACTTTCTTAGAACTCTTTGAAGTTGTGGGAGAGGTGGAGGATAAGTTGGCTTAGAAGGAGGTTCTGGTGGAGGTGTTGGATGGATGATTGGAGAAGTCGATTGACAATGTTGTAGTATTCTTCGAGGCCCTTGGGAAGGGTTGTCTATTCGTATGTGTCTCTCGAGGAGTCGGAGCGGGCACAGAGGAGCAATATCCATATATCTTTCATTCTATTCAAGCTTATGATAACACGTCAAGTCTTTTTTTTTATGGTTTCAAGTATTGCATTTCATCTCCCTATGTCATTCATATGCATTCATGTTTAAGTTGGCAAGTTTATGATGATTTAACACTTATGTTGAGATTTTGGAAATGGTGTTTTAAATGTAACGTAGCATTCATATTTGGGCTGATTTGTTCATGATTAATCTTGTCTTGTAAGTCTCTTCTACATTCAAGGACGAATGTTCCCAAGGAGGAGATATTGAAACGACCCCAACAAGTGCCCGAAAGCATGCCTCGGAAGTGCCCAAAATCTTCTTTTTCACATATCTAAAAATCCATTAATTATTTCAAAAATCCAACCATATTCTTGTTTAGAATGTCAAATTGAGTGGGAAATGGGTCTAACCCGAATTTTAAAGCAACCGTATCAAAATTCGAAAATTGCAAAATACGGTATTTAAGAGGGTCAACTTTGAAGGGGCATATCTCTTAGCACAAAATAAACTAGGTGGCCCTCGATCTATCATCTGAAATAACTTTGAATTAGCTTTCCAACACACTTCATTTCACCTCATTCTGAGTTTGGATGAATGATTTATGCCATTTTCATAAAACTCGTTGATGCAGAAAATGTAATTTCAACTGAGCAGTCCGCCTTAACTCCTCGGCGCGCCCTAGTGTTGTACAAGACATGTAAGTCTTGGGACTAAGGGTTCCCACACTTGAAAATACATATACTTAGCCTTATTTCACCCTCATATCATCCTAAACATTCCACAAAACTCATTCAAACATTTAGACTCATATTTCACCCTACATTCAAGTTTCAAACTCAAGACCAATCTTAAAGATTTCTTCAAGGATTTCATTCAAGCTTCAGGTCTCCATCTCTAATCACTTTCAAGGGTTCTCTAAAGAAAAGGTATGTGGTGTTGAACCATTGCATCCTTTCACCCATGGTGCCTAAACCCTCTTTTCATTAATATTGCATGATTTAAAGTTTATTTTACATGTGAGTCTGGTATATTGAGAAATTTACTGCACAATGATTTATAATCATGAAAATCTGGTGGTTTTAGCATTATTTGAGCTCTTAATCTTGGATCTAATGTTGGATTTGATGAGGGGTTTTGATGTGAATGTCTTGAGGGTATTGCAAGGTGTTGATTTATGGTTTTACTATTGATTTTCTTACATGTTTCCATCCCTAAATTGCATGGTCTTTTACCCCTATTACACACACCCAAGGTGTTTGATGAAATGTTCGGCTAGGGTTTCTTATGGAATTAAAAGTCCAATGTATGTCTTATGAGTTGAATGGTGTTATGATGATTATAAAATGATGGAATAGTAAAGGAATGAGGATGAGATGATGGTATGCATATGATGTATAATGAGGAGAGGAAGTGTAGGTATATGATGACTTTGGGATGATGCTAAGGATGTCTATATGAGTTGTTTTCATGGAAAAGTACCTATGGTGTTGCATATAGATTGTTGGGTCCTTATATTTGTTGTGTTCTTGGGAAAGTGAGTAGTTCTTTCTTGATAATTTGAATGTGATGTTTTGATGAGCTAGTCCTATGATTCTACTAAAAAGGCCATGCAATAAGGTAGAGTGTTTAATGATTCCAACCGAAAAGATCATATCGTAAGGTATGGATACCCTACCGAAAAGGCCATGCCATTAGGTAGAATAGCTAATTGTGCCTACCAAAAAGATTATATCGTAAGCTATGGACATACCACCGAAAAGGTCATGCCGTAAGGAAGAAAGACTAAAAGCTCCCACCGAAAAGATCATATCGTAAAGTGTGGACATTCTATTGAAAAGGACGTGTCGTAAGATAGAACGAATCATGGTCCCTACCGGAAAGATGATATTGTAAAGTAGGGGATGTATTATACTACCTACCAAAAAGACTATGTCGTACGGTAGGGTTATTGATAACACTCTCCGAAAAGGTTATACCGTAAAGTGAGTGGGGGTCATTTGGCCCATTTCATGAGAGTTGATACAAGGAGGTTTGAGTATATTTCTCATATTGAGTTTATATTTATTGATTTATTAGCATGTTTTATCTTAAGCATTGAGAATGCATGTCATATTGATGTCATACCTATCCCCTTGTTATGATTATGCATTTTGATTACATTGTCTATCTCTTGTTACATTGCATCCCACATACTTAGTACATTCGAATGTACTAACGCAAACACTATGTCTACATGATATCACCATGTAGGAACAAGAGCCCCACTTGAGCATCCTCTTCCACGTGACTAGTACAAGTTTGCTCAAGCTTGTTGGTGAGTCCTCCACTTCGAGGACCTTGGTTTATGATTCTCTTATTATCTATTAATTTATTTTGTATTTTGGCTATGAGGGTGAGCCCGATTACTTTGTCTTGGCCCCCGCTCTTTTCTTTATGTAATAGAGGTGTTGTTGGTCATGTGGTGTATCTATGTTATGAGCCTTGACTCTATTGATTCTTGTTGTTTATGATATGAAAGAGATTTCCTTAGTCCCAATTTCCCCCTGTTTATGCTTATCTTTTATTGTCTTTCTAATTGCTTCCGTGACCAAGGATGTGTAATGATATGTTTGGTCATATTGGATAGATCTTGTCTTGTGACTATGTTGAATTAGAAATGGCGGATCTTGATAGTATACTTGAGTTGGATTAGTTGCATGCATAATATGTCTCCATTATTGGTAGGACCCGTTGAGTTAGATTCAAAGTCCCTAGTGAACTCGTTCTTGAGTAGGAAAACCATAAGGCGGTGTGAAAGGTAGATTCATTTCTTGCATTCAATCCCATGAGTTGTTTTCTAAGGGGACTCTCTACCATCTTGCAAGGGTTAGGGATGTTGAATCTATGTTCCTTCCTATAGGGTCGGTTTCGGTGGTTAATGAGTTCTTTGATGGCATTCCTAGTGTGCTTCCTGGTGTTGTTTGTATAGGAGATGGTTGGTTCCTTAGAAAGTGTATCGAGTACCCCCTCCTAAGGATGTATGATCTATTTGACCAACTTCAATGGGTTAGTCACTTCTCTAAGATTGATCTTCAGTTTGGGTTTTGTCCCCAAGTGAGGAAGAGGGTAGGTGATATCTCTAGGTGCCCTTCGGGCTAGGAATTAGCATTTTGAGTCGTGGAGGAGTTTGTTGGTTGACTTATGCACTGGCTATGTTTATGGGTTTCATGAATAGGGTCTTAAAACCCTACCTTGGCATGTTTGTGGCGGTCTCTAGTGATGAAGTATTGATTTACTTAGAGCATGTGGCTCATTTGAGGACAGTGCTACAAAGATTAAGGGAAGAGAAGTTGTATACTAGGTATGAGAAATGTGAATTTTTGTTGAAAGAGGTTGCTATTCTAGGACATACGATGTTGGGGGATAGTTCTAAGGTGAATCCTAAAAGGAAGGATGTGATTAGAAATTATCCTAGACCTTTTAATTCCTCGGACATTACGAGTTTCTTGAGCTAAGTGGGTTACTAACGAAGGTTTTTGAATGAGTTCTCTTCTATTGCTTCTCCTATGACTATGTTGACTCAAAACAAGGCTAAGATAGTGTGGATCGATGAGTGTGAAAGGAGTTTCCAAACCTTAAAGGATAAGCTTGTCTCTGCTTCTATCTTGTCTCTACCAGAAGGGTTGGAAGAGTTTGTTGTGTGCTGTGAGGCCTCCCGAATTAGTTTGGGTTTTGTTTTGAAGAGAAATGGTAAGGGATAACCTATGCTTTTAGACAATTTGAGATACATGAGAAGAATTATCATATCTGTGACCTTGAGTTGGCCTCCGTGGTATTTTCTTTGAGAATTTGACGTCATTATTTGTATGGGGTGCATATTGATGTGTTTATCAATCACAAGAGTGTTCAATATGTGTCCACCCAAAGGATATTAGTTTAAGACAAAGAAGGTGGTTAGAAGTTCTTAATGAGTATGATATGAGTAACCATTATTATCCTGGTAAGACTAATGTTGTGGTCGTTGCTTTAAATAGGGTGTACCCAATTCATATTGATGGTGGTAGCAAAGGGGTGGCTAGGGAATTCCACCGGTTTGCTAGATTGAGGGTTAGGTTGGAACAGGTTGACTAGGGTGGTATTGTGGTTATTGGTTGTTCAAAATCGTCCTTGGATGATGAGGTAGAAGCAAAGCAAGGTCTTGATCCCTTCTTATTAGAATTGAAGGCTTTTTTGAGCATTGGCAAGGTGGAGGCTTTCTCCCAAGGGGGAGATAGTACCCTTAGGTACCAAGGTAGGTTGTGTTTGCCTAGTCTTGATGACTTGAGAAATGGGGTTCTTGATGAGATTAATAATATCTATCACTCTAGCATTAGTATGGCTCCTTTTGAGGCCCTCTATGGTAGGCGTTATAAATCGTTGGCTCAGTGGTTTAAAGTGGGAGAAATGGCTTTGTTGGGTCCAGATCTGCTTGTGGAGGCTATGGAGAAAGTGAGGTTTTTAAGGGAAAGGTTGCTAATAGCCCAAAGTCTTCAAAAGTCCTATGCTGATGTGAGGAGAAGGGATCTTGAATTTAAAATTGGTGATTGGGTCTATTTGAATGTTTCACCCATGAAGAGTGTGGTCCGATTTGGCAAGAGAGGGAATTGAGTTTAAGGATTGTGAGTCCTTATAGAGTGTTGAGGTGGATTGGTGAGTTTGCATGCGAATGAGGGATTGCCTATGAATATGGATAGGGTTCTTCCGGTTCTTCATGCTTCTAGCTTGAGGGGATGTCTTAGTGACTCTAGTGCTATAGAATTCCTTGAGGTGTGGGTGTTGTGGAGGATAAGTTGGCTTAGGAGAAGGTTCCGGTGGGGATATTAGATGAATGGGTAGTAAAGTTGATTAATAAGGATGCAGTGTCCGTCAAGGCCCTTTGGTAGAATTGTCAATACGAAAGTGTCTCTCGGGGAGCCGGAGCGGGCATGGAGAAGCAATATCCAAGCCTCTTTCATTCTATTCAAGCTTGTGATAGTACATCAAATCCTTTTCTTTTATGATTCCAAATCTTATTTTTAAGCCCCTATGTCATTTATATGCATTCATGTTTACGTTGACAAGTTCATGATGATTCTGACACTTATGTTGAGATTTTGAAAATGGTGTTTAAAATGTGTTGTTGCATTCTTGTTGAAGCTGATTTCAGGGATAA
>JAPFFP010081316.1:0-22369 GCA_026153255.1 Solanum medicagineum | reverse complement strand
AGTTGTGGTTATGCGATTAACATGGGTTTAAGTGCCTAATCGGCATGAGTCATGGCTCCGGGGTTGGGGCCGTGACATATCTATTGGGATGAGACATTATTCAGGTTCGTATTTATATATTTAATAATGACGATACGAAATCCGGTCCCTAAAATAGTTATTAACCGGTCCTAAAATAGTAATTAAGGGACTGCTCAAGCGGCAAAATTATATATTACTTACTAATAAGTACGAATAAAATAGCCCAAGCAGGCACCTCTCCGTCAACATGCCTTCTTGAGCTGCCTGCTTATTCATCGCTATTATACGAGACCCGTAAAAATAATTTACGCATTCATTAATTTAATATGTTCAAAGCAACTTCATTATATTTCTTCAGCTGCTACAATTATGATTTTACGATATTGCTTCAATTATGATTTTATAATATTAGCCACAATAAATTATTTTCGTGAGTTTCTTAATTTAATATTTTCAAAGTAGCTCGCTTATTTATTTTTGTGAGTTTCTTAATTTAATATTTTCAAAGCAGCCTGATTATATTTCTTCGTCTGCTTCAATTATGATTTTACAATATTGGCCATGGCAAATTATTTTGCGTGGCTCTAATAAATTATTTTTGTGAGTTTTTGAGACCTGCAAAAATAATTTGCATGTTCATTAATTTAATATTTTGAAATCAGTTTCATTGTACTTCTTCAGCTGCTTCAATTATGATTTTGTAATGTTAGCCGTGATAAATTATTTTTGCTGAGGCATGTTGATGGAGAGGTACCTGCTTGAGCTGCTTTATCGCACTTATTAGTAAGTAATATTTCCAAAGCAATTTGATTATATTTCTTTCGTTGCTTCTAAAATTTGAAAATGCATAAAAAAATCTATTTGCATCATAAAAATTGAGATTAAAAATATCTGTTTCGCCCGTGCAGGCACGGGCTCTTGTAACTAGTAACGGGTGCTTGTAACTAGTATTATATTATAATTTTTAAAACAACTTTTAATTTTTCATTGGAAAAAAGTAGGTGGCAAATTAAATATTTTAAAAATAAAACCTAGCTAAGCGCCAAAAGGTTTTTTCAGCCAAAAAATTAGGCTCGCTCTCTGTTAACTCACGAGATTGATCAAAAGAAAAAAGTTGCGCATAAAAACCAAAAGAACTAGTCGCGATTCTAACCTAAAATATCAAGTCGATCAATCTGCCATACTCAACGCTGGTGGATTTCCGTCGCGTGTGCTCTGAGTGCTCGCGAAGCTGGTGACTTCCTCTTTGTGTATTGCCGTAATTTGTTGCTCAGTGAAGCAGAATTCCAGGTTTGCTTCTTCTTGAAAGCAATCAGTTGCTTCTTCAAATTAGTTTATTTCCTTCTTTTTTTGATTGACTCTTGGTTTTTTCTCCAACATTAAATAGGTTAAAAGTTTCTTGAGTTGCTCTGTTTTCTTACAATCAAATTGTTCAAAAGATTATTGAGTTTAGCTTTTTAATAGTTTAGTCAATTTTGTGAATTATATTATATGGTTGAAGATTCATACTTTATAGACAGTGTATATTGTATTTGAAATTTTGCGAGCCAAATAGGTAGTGTGTATTATAGAAAACTTTGCTTATTGATGGCCTTGGAAGATGTGAATTTAAGATGCTTATCGAAGATTATGCTAGGCTATTCTATAGAATTTACTAAATGTTACATTGCAACGAAAGTTTATCCAAAGACTTCATTGTCATTACGTACCTTGGATCACATGTTGAGACAACCTTCATTCTTAAACTGATTGTGTATTCATATGCCTTCCTATTTGCTAGAAATTTCCTATAATATTGGAACTTTGAAGACAAAAACTGACGGGATCTTTTGTACTTCAACTGGTTATGTAGGAATAACTAGGATATGTTTTGAGAAATTATAAAGGTGACTTTATTATAGCTTTATCATCTCCTTTGAATTGCTGATTGTGTTGTTTTTGCAGATTTACACTAATGGTATCAAAAGTCTAAACAAGAGTGAAATCACATCTATTTATCTGTTCATCTTCCTAATATTTCATTCCTATCTCGAGATGATCTTTTGTTTTTTCTTTAAAGAGAAAGACAGGAGGTGTGTTGTTGGTTCGGACTGTAAGTGCAATGATTTTAGTCTAAGCAATATAAGTCTAACAACTGCTAGATCGATTTTGAAGTGCTGCATTGAAATATTTAGTACAACATGTACTTGAATACTAGCCAAAAGTTCATATTAAAGTCAAGAGCATTGGTTAGGCCGTGCCTTCTTCAGAGGGCTCGCCAATTCATTCTCATCATCACTTACACCTTCACTGTATGAAATATGTTGCCTACGCCGAGTTGATCTCCTAGTGCTGTAGCCATCAACTCCATTTCCTTGTCCAGCAGGTAGATTGTTTCCATCATCAATGTCCATATCCTCAATCTCCACACTGGTTGAAGTATCATCGCTCTCACTCGATTCAATTGTCTGCTTCCAACTTCTTTTCCTGCTTTTGCGATCCACCTTTGGCCTTGAAGGTCTTTCTTGGTCCTTATATCCTTAAGCACTGGAGCAGTCTTTCCTCTACATTTTTCTGGTTCAGGCCCTATTATTCTGCTTCTATGACCTGGTTCGCATCCTATTTGGGTGGTTGGAAACCCAGCATTACCTACAGTCATTTTTGAAGTTCCTTGGTTTGGAAGCTCTTTCTTCTCGCTAATTGAGATTAGATTTAAGGGCCACATCCTGACCTCTAGGCTGACTCAATTTGAATGCAACTTGTTCTTGTCAGATGAAGCATGAGTGCAAGTCTCCGATATTTTTCTTGATAGTCGCTTCATCAAACAACCTATCAATTTGAAGTATCGCATAACAGTCCCTTTCTAATCCTACTCTATTATTGTTGGGGCCCACGCAGCGGAGTGAGTAATAAAATTTAAGAGGAATAAATAAAGCAAAATAGACACCAGAAAAGTTAACTTGGTTTACCCAAAACTTTTGAGCTACGTCCACAAATCAATACTTCTATTATATTTCCTCTACTATTACAAATAGTAGGCATAAGTGTACAATTTCTTCTACTATTACAAATAGTAGGCTCTCAGAGAAAAGTACCAAAAATAGTGAACACACTATTTTTTTTAGGAAAAAATATTTCCTAAGCACACACTCTAATTTTTCTTCACAGACTGTGTTATTTATAGTCTATGGTATGTCTCACAGAAGAAAATAAATACACCGTATTTTTCTCTCTCTCTCTGTGGCTCTCTGTTTTTTTTCTCTCCATCTGAATTGATTCGCACAAAAAACTAAGGAGCAATTGCTCCTTTTATAGTGATGTCTGCAAGTTTAATTGTCAAAAGTTGGCCAAAAGTTGGTGGCTAACTTTAAAACAATATTGAAGAAATTTGCACAGCCTTCATTTACACAGTTATTCAAATGGGCTATGCAGTAATTGTTGAAAATTGTCATATGGGACCTCCATATGGAGGGCCCCACTCAACAATTCTCCCCCTCCCGATAAATAGAGGGCTTTGTCATTCCTGCAGCTGTTTGACAATACTCGAACTTCTTCCTTGGCAGAATCTTTGTCATCATATCCGCCATTTTCATCAGTATGAATCTTTTGAATTTGTAGTAGCTTCTTCTCCAATGTATCAGTTATCCAATGATATCTTACATCGATATGTTTGGACTTTGCGTGAAAGGAGGCATTCTTGCAAAGATGGATGACACTTTAATTATCACAGAACATCTCAAACTTGTTTTGTTTGACATCATGTTCTTTAAGAAATTCCTTCTTCCATAACAACTCTTTGCAAGCTTTTGTTGCTGCTATAAATTCTGCTTTTGTAGAAGATAATGCAATACACTTTTGCAATTTTGACTCCCAAGACATAGCTCCCCCCGCAAATGTAATCAGGTATCCTGATGTAGACTTTTTTGAGTCAACATCGCCAGCTAAATCTGCATATGTGTATCCAACTAACATAGGTTCTGCCTCTCCAAAACATAAGCATATTTTGGATGTATCTTGAAGATACCTGAGAATCCATTTAACAACTGCCCAATGTTTCTTTCTAGGATTTGAAAGGAAATGACTCACTACTCCAACCGAGTGAGCAATATTTGGTCGTGTACACACCATGACATATATTAAACACCCAAATGCTGAGGCATGTGGTATTCTAACCATTTGTTCCTTCTCCTTGTCAATAGAAAGGCACATAATGGGACTCAAATAAAGTGATTAGCAAGTGGACAACTAACCGCTTTAGCCTTGTCCATATTGAATCTCTGAAGTACTTTTTCAATGTACTTCTCTTGAGATACCCAAAGCTTCCTGGCGCTTCTATCTCTTGTAATTCTCATGCCAAGAATTTGTTTTGCTGATCCTAAGTCTTTTATCGCAAAAGACTTACTCAATTGTACCTTCAGACTGTTGATTCTTGAAATATTTTTTTCAATGATCAGCATATCATCTACATAGAGTAGAAGGATAACAAAATCATCTTCAGAGAATTTATTGATAAATACACATTGATGTGCAGTAGTTTTCTTGAAGCCTTGCTCTCGTATAACAGACTCAAACTTCTTATACCATTGTCTTGGTGCTTGTTTCAAGCCATATAAACTTTTCTTCAATCTGCAGACATAATCCTCTTTTCCCTTCACTTTGAAACCCTCTGGTTGTTCCATGTAAATTTCTTCTTCTAGATCTCTATGAAGAAAGGTAGTTTTCACATCCATTTGCTCAATTTCCAAATTGAGACTCGTAGCCAGCCCTAGTACAGTACGAATGGATGTCATTTTCATAATAGGTATAAATATCTCGTCAAAGTCAATGCCCTTCTTTTGACTGAAACCTTTGATGACCAATCTCGCTTTAAAAAGTGGATGAACTCTTTGTTCTTTATGTTTGTTTCTGAACATCCATTTATTCTTCAACGCTCTTTTACCATTAGGAAACTTCACAAGATTAAACGTTTTATTCTCATGCAATGATTTCATTTCATCTTGCATGGCTTCCATCCATTTTTCCTTGTTTTCATCATCCATTTCCTCACTAAAGCTTTCCGGTTCTCCTCGATCAGTCAGTGTAACCCACTGATCAACTAGGTACCTAGTAGAAGGCTACACATTTCTGCTAGGTCTTCTTAAGGGTACTGGAGACTCTCCAGCTATTGGTGGTTGAGTGTGACCACCATCAACATTCTCTTCTTCTGGTTCATCTTCCTAGGGAATACCTTCATCATCTGCATCTTGCGGATGGTCATCATGAACCTCATCTTCAACTTGAGTCGGTACTTTTGTTGGAGAATTCAACCTTAAGCTTGTTGAATCATCTGTAGGAGTAAAACCTTCTTTGTCTGCTTTATTTATATCCTTAATAGTTTGATCTTCAATAAAGACGACATCTCGACTACTAATCAGCTTCTTGTGCACTGGATCATAGAACCTATAGCCAAATTCATCTTGACCATAGCCAATAAACACACACTGCTGTGTTTTGACATCAAGCTTTTGCCTTTCATCCTTTGGAACATGAACAAAGGCTTTGCACCCAAATACTCATAAATGTTTGTAAGAAACATTCTTGCGTGACCAAATTTTCTCCGGAACTTCATATTGAGTGGAGCACACGGTGAGTGGTTTACCACATACACTGCTGTAAGTAATACTTCACCCCAAAAAGATTTATCTAGTTTTGAGTGGAAGAGTAAACACCTTATTCTTTCTATCAAAGTTCAATTCATCCTCTCAGCTAAATCATTTAACTGTGGTGTCTTTGGAGGCATCCTTTGATGTCTAATACCATGCTTTTTGCAGTAAGCATGAAATGATCCAATATACTCTCCGCCATTGTATGTGCGGACACACTTGATGTTCTTCCCAGTTTCTCTCTCAACTGAGGTATGAAATTATTCAAAAACTCCTAGCACTTGATCCATGGACGTAATGGTATAAGCCAGGTCTTCCTCAAATGGTCATCGATGAAGGTCACAAAATATCTGGCTCTACTAAGTGACTTCGGTAGTGAACCACACAAGTCAGAGTGAATCAGATCTAAAACATTCTTCATTCTAGAAGGTGGAGAACTATGGAAAGAGACTCTGTTCTATTTCCCAGCTAGACAATCTTTGCATTTCTTCAATGATACCTGATCTAAATCAGGTAGAACTTTATATTTCACCAATTTAGACATCCTTTTTTCACCAGCATGGCAAAGTCTCTTATGCCATAAACGTGTGGTATTTTCATTTTCTGACACATTTATAGATATATCAGAGACCTTTTCTTGCATCACATATAGTTTTGAGAGTTTGTGTCCTCTCACAATGATAAGGGAGCCTTTGGTAAGCTTTCATTTTCCATTTCCAAAACTGTTTTGGAAACCTTTAATCATCAAGCTTGCCTATAGACATAAATTTAGGCGTATGTCGGGGATGTGGCTTACATCTTTTAGAAGAAGTTTCATGCCGTGCCACTTGGGAAGCCGAAACGGACATGAAGAAGCAATATCCCTACCTTTTTCATTCTATTCAAGCCTAAGAGAACAAACTAAGTTCTTTCTATGATTTCAAGTCTTAAGTTTCAGCACCCATGTTATTCTTGCATGCATATATGTTCGTGGTAATAAGTTTTGGTGAATTTGATGTATATGTTTGGAAATTCTTTTCAAGAGAAATGTTTAAGTGCATTTATTGCATTCATGCCGGGCTGAAAACTCCCTAACCGCAACTCTTACGTATGCTTTCTCTACATTCAAGGACGAATGTTCTCAAGGGGAGATATTGTAACACCCTTCACGTGCTTCGAAAATGCCCTATATCGTAACTCTTGCATATCTCAAAATCCATGCATAATTTAAAAAATCTGACTTCATATTCTTGTTCAGGGGGAAAAACTGTGTCAGGAAAGGATAGCCCTCGAATTATAGAAAACCTGCAGAGAAAATTAATTTTGCAACAGGGGGTCGAGATAGTGTGGATGCGCGCCATCCCCGTGTTGCCTGGGGCACGCTTGAGTGCAAAAATGCCCTGCGCATCTAGTCCGCATCGCGCCTAGGGCGCGGACCAGTGTAATTTTTCCTCAGTTTTCCAACTGCACTCAAGGAAATTTAGATAATAACCTAATGCCTATTTAAACGTGAAATACCCCCTTCCTCAGCCATTTTCAACTCAAAAACCCTCAAAACCTCTCAAACCCTCTTAAAAAATCAACCAATATTCCATTCAAATTTAAGAATCTCAAGAACCAATTTTAGATTTCAAGAACCCAACTCAAGCTTCAAGTTTTCCTCAAGTTTCCTTAAGAAAATCTCAAGTTTAGGTATGTGGGCTTCATTTATGAGATTTCTTCCACCCATGAATCCAATCCTCCTTTTTTTTATAAAATTTCATGATTTTAAGGTTGAATACTTTATGGGTAATATCTATTTGCATTGTTCACATGATTTAAGTATTTGAGTTTGATTGTGGGGATCTTCCTTCCCACAAGTCCAACCATTTCCCTTCTTCTACTACATAAAGTTTATGAATCTTTATGGTTATTTATGAACTCTTGTTTATGATGATATTATTATGTATTGTACACATGTCCTCTATATGGGTTTTACAAGAAATGATGTTTTAGGCCAAAATGTTGTTGGGGTTTATATTATGATGGATTTTATGATATTCAAGTTGTGTTCTCTATCAAGCTATGAGAAGCTATGAAGGAACTTATGTGTTCTGTCGATTTTCATGATATTCAAGATAAATGTTCTAGCTTGATAAGATGGAGTTCATGCTCTCATGTCCATATTTTAAAAAATGATGTATATTATTATGATGGGTTGATTAAGAAAGATTAAAACTTATTATTTCTCTACATGTCTTGAAATGTGATCTTCTTCAAAAATGAGAATTTTACTACAATATTAGTGGGTTGATTGGAATGACTTGGATGGATCTTACTTCTCTCTTGTCTTACACTCTTGAAATGTATGATTTTAAGTTCATGCACATTAACCACCATGTTTGACTAAATTACTTGACAAGGATTCTTGATGCTGATGAGAGATTATTGTATGAATTTACATGACAAGCATGCTATGATAATTTATGGGTTTCCAAGCATGTATTAGACTCATGAAAAGTTTTTATCATTTACAAGTGAATTATTGAGCTCTTATTCTATGTTTTGTTCTCATGTGAATTGTGAAGCCTACATGAAGGGGTCATGAACTATGTTGTACGTCTCATCCTCATGTACGAATCAATACCACTTACTATCTTATATCTACATGAAGGGGTCATGAACCATGTTGTATGCTTCACCCTCATGTACGAATCAATACTATTCACTATCTTATATCAATGTGAAGGTGTCATGAACCATGTTGTATGCCTCACTTCATGTACGAATCAATTCTACTTACTATCTTATATCTACATGAAGGAGTCATGAACCATATTGTATATCTCACCCTCATGTATGAATCAATACTACTTACTAGCTATCTTATATCTACATGAAGGGGTCATGAACCATGTTGTATGCCTCACCCTCATGTATGACTATACCACGTACTACACACTACCTACTAGAAGGGGTCATGACCTCTAGTAAAGATATTTGAATGAGCTATTCATGTCACTTTAATGTGTTAAAATAGTTGTGCAAGTATGATTATTCTAATGTATGTTTTGACCTAAGTATTTAATTTACATGTCATATTGAGCTCATGTCTAAGGATTATGATTAAGCATCTTGATTATTATAGCTTATGATTCTGTTGCATTGTACCCCGCATACTTAGTACATTCCAAGTACTAACACATATTCTATGCCTACATGATATCACCATGTAGGAACTGAACTCCTTTTGATCCTCCTCCGTCACGTGGCTAGCTGGATCGTTTGAAGTTAGCTTTTGGTGAGTCCTCTGATCCAGGGACAATACCTAATTTCTTTCATGCTTATGATAAGACTTTATCTTATGCTTTTGGATACTTACTTATGAGGGTGAGCCTGGGAGATGTCTTGTCTCCCGTCCCATTCGTAATAAAGGTGTTGTTGGATATTGAGTTGGTTTATAGTATAAACTTGAGTCTTCTTATGCTATGTTATTATGAGAGACTTCCCTTAGTACCGTACTTCCCTCTCTATGCTCTTTATGTTGATTGTTGAGATGAAAGTCACATGTACCGTTCCCTTTAACTCTATTATTACTTGTTGTTATCTTAATTTGCTTACTCAACTAAGGATGTGTTTATGATATGCTAAGAGGCTTGTCTGGGGCCCCTTCAGGTTCACCATTCGCCGTGTCATGTCTAAACCCTAGGCTTGGGTCATGACAAAATGAACTTATTTTTAATTTTTTCTTCCAAATAGTTGCGTAGTTTTACATTCTTAATTTTCAAAATTTGTTCCTTAATCATTTTGTCATTTTAAATTACCTTTATTATTATTATTATTATTATTATTATTATTTACTTTTATTTACAATAATAATTACTGTTTTAGTGGTAATAGTAGTAATAATCTTTATTATTATTATTATTATTATTATTATTGTTATTGTTACTTTTATTATTTTAAATATAGTGTTCACCATTTTATTTTATCAATTTTTTAAATATAAAATGATGAATTTAATATGTTCAAATAATTTTACATATCAAATTTTAACTTACATTACGTAGTTTTTTTTACATAAAATAATTATTCCAAAATATTGTGTATTTACATAATTGTGTATATTATAGTTATTAATTAGATGTCGATCTATTTACTTTCGCTCCTATTTATTTAATTATAGTTTTTCTATCAAATTTATTTCAATTCTAATCTTTTGTTTACAATTTTTTTTAAATATTAATCTAAATTGAGTCAATTTATAGCTCAATTTTAAATTTTCAACCCAATTTCGTTTTAACTTAATCCGCATAATCTAATTTGAAACCAAATCCCTAGTTTAGTTCCACTTTCTCCTTTCTCAAAAATATCAAGTCACCACCCTCACCCTGATAGTATCCAGCGAAAAACACCATCGCCTAGTGAATCCCTTTTCCGTTTCTGATGGAGGTCCACTGCTCCACCATCCAGAAAATGACTTCCATCATGACCTTATTTCCAGCGAAAATCATGCTAAAATGGCCCCTAAACGACCTTTGCTTCTGAAATTTCGCCAGACAACAGCCGCCCCTCTTTTCTCCGTTTCTTCACCACCGCCAAACCACCGTCCAAGAACCCCAGCAAACCAAATGACCCCTTTCCCTTCTCTGTTGTCTTCACTTGAAAACCCCATAACTAGCCCCTCTCCGGAAATCCCAACCTGTCACCCCGCTGCTGCGAAAACAACCACCTTCTCCCTCTTCCCTCATTCTGTCTGGAACCACATGTGACAGGCGTGAAGACATTGACAGTGACGTCAACCATTTTCAAAAAAGCTTTTGATGATAAATATTTAAATTATTCCTGGTATTATTGTTTTACATTTATCGTTTCAGTTTTCTGTTTGTTTGAACTATTCTGAGAGCTGGGTTGTTTAAACATGAATCTTATGATTTCTGTTCATGCATATCTTTAAATTCGAGTGTTATTTAGCGGATCTTCCAAACCCACTTGTTATTTAGCAGTTAATTTTGTTCGTTTTGAAAGCAGCTGTATTGTATGTCTTGATTGTTGATTATTTTAGTGGACAATTTTTTTTTTATTTTAATAAGTTTTGTCAAGTTTTTGTAATTGGAATTTGCTGCCTTTAATGAACTCTCTGTTGCCTTATTTAACATTTTCTTTAATTGCTTATATCTTGTAAGATTTTGACCAAATTGATTCATTGTTTGTTTACTTATGTAAATGGTGATTGGAATAAAAGATTTTTACTTTGCGTATTTTTGTAAAATATTGATGCAAAAACATTTGATTTGATGGTTTAGGGTGAAGTTAATATGCTTAATTGATTTATTTTTATGGTAATTTGTTGATTGAGTCAAATTAATTGGTCCTATTTTTGTTTATGGTAAACTTAGTTTATATATTTATTTTTACGGTAATTTGTTGATTGAGTCAAATTAACTGGTCCTATTTTTATTTATGGTAAACTTAGTTAAACTGATTTATTTTTATGTTAATTTATTGGCTGAGTCAAATTAATTTGTTCTACTTTTATTGATGGTAAACTTAGGTAATTGATTTATTTTCTTTGAGTAATTGTAAATTATTTCAACTTATTCTGTTACCTTTTACTTGGTCTTTTCTTAGGTTATATAAACGGATCTCTTCGTTCTACACATTAAAAATATACAGACACACAATTCTCCACAAAGAGAAATAATTTCTCACTTTTTCTCGTACACAAGTTCTACAACATTCATCTCTCTCTTTAATTTAGTACAAGGAAGGAAGAATTTTTGGTTATTGGTATCATGCACCGGGAGGGTAATCTTGGTGTGACCGACACTAAAAAACTATTGCTATTCACCGAGCGAACCACTTGAACTCATCGTAACCTCATACTCAGCAGCAGAAGATAAATACTCAAGGAAAAGATTGTAATATAATTAAAGGAAATTGAGTCTTCATATAAAAAGTTAATTTTCCAACAAATACGAGTTGGTAAGGAAGTAATACTCAGCATCCTCTACTTAATGTCTATGAAACATCTACCTCTAACATCTAGATCGTACCATGACAGAGCATGGCTACACAACTCAAAGAAAACAAAATACTCAGTGAAAGAAAAAAGGCTCCTCCGAAGGTAGGAGGGCTCACCATCTTTGGAATCATGGATCTGAACTTTCCATTGTAAATTCGTACGGAGCAATCAACGAATTCCGGTGAAATTGAACAGTGCGTCTGCTGAAGTCCTCTATTACCTGAATCTGTATCATGAAACGATGCAACGTCGAGTAGCGTCAATATATGAAATATATGGTATGTAAAATAGCTCAAGAAACAGATAAGGCTCAAACTCAACCAATCGACTCGATTCAGGACTCAACTCCTCATCTCATAAATCAACTCAAATAAATAATGCAACTTTAAAGTTTGAAATCGTGCTTTAAAATTGACTCAGTATTTAATGCAACTCAGTTCAAAAATCATGATATGCTCAACTCAAGTGTTGCTTGGAATTCTCTCTAACTGACATAATTTTCCACCCCATCATGAGCTTTGGTGATGTAAAATGAAAAAACGTTGTTGCCATGTCCGTCCTAAACTTGCCACGGAATAGGATGTTAACCTCTACCTCTCTCTCTTGGATTCAAAGAAAATGTCCATATATTGGGATATGGGCCACCAGAATTTTCCTGTGGGACCATCCTACGCTGGCAACGTAGTTCTGGGGTGCTCCTAAATCACCCAACTCAGTGCTCAATACACCTTCAAAGACTAAAATATGTTTATAGAAATTAGCTCAAACTCATCTCTTTAGCTCGTCTCAAGCAAGTCAACTCAGTTCTCAATAACTCAACTCAATTACGCAACAACTCAATAACTTAGGACCGTCGTCCATGCCATGCCACTCAAGGCTCTAACTCAAATCGTGCAAGAATTTCACTGATTACGGTCGAGTACATCATATCATCCAGGATCAACACATAAGACATAATAGATACTCTGTACATACATATAAGAAATAAGAAAACATACTTCTCAGTTTTAATTTATTTGGTTTAGAATGTTAGATTCATAATTTTCAATTTAATCAGCAAGTAAGAAATACTGAAGTTAGGGCTAGGGTATCAAACATTCGAATAACATTCATATCGGATGTGCTATCAAAATACCACACATTTGGTGCCTAAAATAAGGGATTTTATGTGTTCTCAATGCGATTTTTTATGATTTTTATGTGTTTTGTGTTTAATTTTGCAGAAAATACAAGTTGACTTAATCTTGGGTAAAAGTAGCAGATTTTGTTGCACTTAAAGACATACGAAACCCACTACGAATCGTAACCCAAGCTACGAGTCGTAGGAGATGACCGTAGTGATTAACAACTTTCAAAATCAAAATTTGAGAAATTGAAGTTAAGCCATACGAGCCTAGGATACGGGTCATAGTCCTCACTACGACTCGTAGAAGTGGACCTCATAGTGATTAACAATGTTGATTTAATTTGGAGCAAAAAATGCAAGATTGAACTATGAGAAGGCACTATGAGTCGTAGACCAGACAACGACTAATAGTGTGGATCGTAGCAGTCAAGTTCAAAATGCCAAGTGCTAACTATGAAAGCAAGACTATGACTCGTAGGTCACCCAACAAGTCGTACCTACGAGCCATAACTACTGCTTATAAGATTTTCTAATTTATTTTTAAAGACCTTTTTGTAAATAGTATAAACAGTATAAGTTAGGGTTTTAGAAGAGGAGAATCAGATTGTAGAGAGAATAAAATATTTTCTAGAGAGAATCTTTTAGGGTTTAGAGTAGATAACTTGGCTTTCACTTTGAAGACTCAATTTGGGGATTGAATCACTTGTAATTTAGCTTCATTATTCAAGCTTGTGAATCCAAAATCAAGGTGGTTTATTGTTCTTCATTTTTCTTGAGTAATCTCTCCACTATGTCTATTTCATTCATTGTTTGTGTTTTTGCCCAAGCTATGAGTAGCTAAACCCCCACAACTTGGGGTTGTGGGAACCGTGAGTGGCTAGCTTGAGATAACCCGGATTATTTGCATTTCTTTAGTTGGGTATTTGTATGCATTATCCATTTTCCTTCGGATTGCTTGTTGTTTGATGGTGGCCAACATTAAACCCCACCTAGTGTCATGATCCCAACCAAGGTGGTGATGAATAGGAAAAGAAAATGGCTGACAGGATTCGATTAATGTGTTCTTATCTAATCAACCAAATCCGAACAAGGAGAGGATGACCAAGACAATAGGTAATGGTTCGTTTGGCACACCATGGTAGCCAACCAAGCATCATGGTGAAATTCGACCTTCACCTTTACCAAAGGGCTGGAAGAACCTAAGTTACCATCTTGTATGCAATGCCCTAATTGAATTTATGTTATCCGGAGTAATTGAGTTAGTGAATCATGGGGAATACAATTCCCAAGTTGCTCCTCAAATTGATTGTCTCTTCGTGATTGTTAGTAGAGTTTTTTATAGTTATTTTACTCCAATTTGCGGAATCCCCCCTCTTTAGAGAATATTGTTGATTGATGCTTGAAATGATTATTGGTGAACCAACGTAGTCAACCTCGTATTCCCTGTGGATTCAACCCTAGCCTTTGGTTAGGTTTATACTTGATAGCATCCTATTTACTATTGGAGTGTGATCATCAAATTTATGGTGTCGTTGCAGGGGAATACAGTCAGGTTTTGACTTGATTTCACTAATAGTTAATTCAAGTGTTAATTTCTAAATTCTCTTGTGTTTTACTTTTATTTTTTGTTTTCATTGTTTAGTTTCTTTTGCAGGGTGTACTAGGTTTATATGCCCAACACAAGGAGCCAAGACAATACCTTAGTTCCAACTAACTTGGAGATCCACCAAATTGCAAAAAGAATGGTCCAAGAAAACAAAGACATCGCGTTTGACGAAGCTAGGGATCGAAATGATGGGTGGAGATGAAAACCCACCTCCAAGGGAAAATAGGCCACACAATAGGGATTTTAACAAAAATGCATATGGGTGGAACCAATATAGCTTGAACCCTATGGCCATGGATGTCACAGGAGCTATAGTGTTGCAACGCTACCAACTGACAAGAAGTTCACAGTGTCTATGGCCTCCTGCAAATACATCACAATCATGGGTTGTTTATGGGGCTACCTTCGGAGGATTCCCACAGTCATCTTTACAATGTTGCATTTGTGTCATGCCCCAGGAGGGTACCCTGGGCGTAACTGTCACTCAGAGACTATTGCTAGTCCCCAAGTGAACCACCTAGCCTCATTACATTCGTTCTTTCTTTAAAATTAGTGGAAGACGTAAAAATGCATACCAGCGGGCACTATATCCTATCATATTTCCATCAACGAAACATGGGCCATAGGCCATCGAGCTAGTCATCAATATCTATCACACGTCGTAGCTATAAAGAAAACTCAGTTTGGAAAAGGAAAGGGGGGAAAGAACCCCAACATCAACCCATCATCTCTTTATGTCTATGAAGCCTCTATAGCTAACAATATAAGAAGGTACCATGATAAACCATAGCTACCACAACCTCAAAATGACTTGAATCATAAAGAAAAGAAATAAAAGACATCCTCCGAATGCAAGGGAGGACTCACCAAATTTCTAGAGCTGGAAGTCTGGCCCTCAACGATTCGCCTGCTGAAATCCTCTATCTACTGAATCTGTATCATAAAACGATGCAGCGCCCGAGTAGCATCAGTACGTGGAATGTACAATATGAAAACTGGCTAAAGAGTAAGCAAAATAAACAGGATAACATGGAAACAATTGCTCATCAAGTATTCATCTCATCTCTAAATAAGGAAAAGATACTACCATATTTAACATCAGTCAAGACCCATGCCATCACATCAACATCTGAGTACTATCAAGAGGGAACGTATATGGGAGTTTCTCAGAACTATAACCATCACCTATGAGTCGGTGATGATACAACGATCCAATGTCATTTCCATATTCGCCCAACACCTTGTCGGGGTAGAGGGCGTGCATTATTAGATCCAGAATAGAAATAAAATTAAGTTCTCTTTTGGGACTAAGGAAACATTCGTTTCTCATGGTTTAATCCTCACCTATGCTGCCCACGTAGTTATGAGTGCGAGTGGTACTTACTCTTACCTATTTCGGCACTCGATACTTCTCCCATAGACTCAACATGCTCACGAACGTTAATATCCATCCTTTGTCATCATTTAGTCTCCCTTGGACTTGGACATCAATTCATTGTTCATTCATTAACTTAAGGAATTTGGAAATATTCCTTTAAGAATACGTTTAACTTCTTTGAGGTTCTCAATTCTTAGCATCACCTTCAATTTTTTCAATTTAGGACCCGAACCACAACCAACAAATACAATCATGTGATCAAGGCTCTAGACAACAATCTCTAGGTTCATTCTTGAACTCATTAGCCACATAATCATGTAGGGCTTATATGCTCATACAACTCATTCGTTTTAAACTATGTAAACAAGTAATTCAGTTATGATAATCATCACATTTAAGAAAAAATATATATATAGATAAAATAGTTTCCATTAAAACATTCAAGAATTATATAGACAGGACTCATCACCTTCAACCATCATTCTCTATAATTAGGGGGCACATGGGAGAACAATCCCATGCTTTGGGTAGCCTTACATGCCTGGTATAGAGTTTGACACTCAATTTCTCTAGACTTTAGCCTTAATCTGTTGAACCCTAGCTCTTTCTCCTCTTCTCCGCTCAAGGATTCTACCTAGCTTTTCATGTTGATCGCGAATCCGGTCTCGGATTTTCCATCCAAGCTTGGGAAGACGCGTCATACCCACGATTTCATTTAAGGGCATTTCGGTAATTTGATGGGGTGTTACATTATCTCACCTATGGGATCATTCGTCCTCGAATGATGAGTAGATGTAGGATTAAGGTACGAGTAGACTCAAGACTCGTCTCAATACTCACTTACTCAATCAAACTCTCGACTCTTCATCGATCTTAATAGTCTCTATTCAGACTCATGAATATACACATCAAGAACTTAATTAGTCAAATACTCTAATTCATAAGTGAACAATGACTCCAGAGCAGAAAACTCAAATCATTAGAGGGCATCATCATCTGCAGCTCATAACTCTCGTCAAGGCCTAAGTCTCGCTACATACTCTTACCAAAGTCAAGCCTAACTCAAAGTCACCTTATGCTACCTCGTAAGTTAGTCACAATCCTACACTCTGTCCCCTAAGGTTCTGATTTTATACCTTATACATCCTCATTGGCAGGCACGAATAGATCGTCAGAACTCAAACAACTTGAATCATTTAGGCACCTCCAAAATCAGTTATTCGAACTCAAGTAGAAAATCATCAATTCGAATCGAGAATGGGACCATCAAGATACATAAGACTCTATTGGGTAACTCTCAATCTTAGCATCTCATCTCGACTATGCTCCCCTTCATGGCACTACACCTCATCAATTACAGCTTATAGCTCCTATTCAAATCTCTGCCTGACCACATCCTCCTCTTCCATTCAAGCCTAATTCTAAGCTTCAAGGTGCTATTCACGAGATGATCATATGCATACAAAGCTAATCCTCAATACTCAACTCAAAACTTTCTCAGGGACTTCCCTTAAGAGATTCCTAGTCCTCTTCACTACCCCTATCCTTACTTGAAACCCTCATCACGAAGTCTTCAATAGTCTATCATGAATACTCACATAACAACAACCATGAATTTAAGCCTATCACTCTAACCACTTCTACTCCCAACTACTATGCCCCCATAAACTCATTTGTATAAGACTTAAGACTATCATCAAAAACTCATCATCATTTATCCATAAGCCCCAATCGATTTAGCTACTCGTGACAACAAAGATTACCTACATCAGCCTACTCCACATCAACAACTCAAATATACTATTTAGATTCCTATAGCGGTCATACCTTAGAGCTTCACACATTTTTACACAATCATGGATACATATCTCAAGCCTCTTCTTATCTATTGAGCTATCCTTGTCTCACTCATCTTACCTAATGGGCACTTGTACCTTGCCCATAGCATCACTTTCTCACAAGTCAATATCTTAATCTCGAACATACACTATAGAAAGCTTCTTAGAGCAAATCTGCAACTAAGACTACCACTCTCACGATGCTATCTCCTCTTTAGCAATACTCCTTAAAATTCAAGACTAGGGTCTAGCACTAACATTTGCATCTATCACACACCTCTGTAATGCTAACTTACAACTACTAGGCAAATTTAGGGACAATAAGCCCACCAAAATCTTATAGCGAGTATTCAATCAACACATCCCTTCCTCATAACTCAGTACTACTCACCTATTCAATATATCTCCTTATGTAACTAAGCTCACAACTCGATGAGTCTCATGAACTCTCACTTAAAAATCATAAGCCTAATTTAGATCCATCGCATTGAAAGCACTCTTTTCCCTATTTTACATCCATACTTCACCCTCAATAGTATGAATGCTACAATACATCAACCAAAACTTCCTTCTAGTTGATCATGTCCTACCATATTCTGACAATAACTCTTCCCCTATATCTCATCATGAAAATCATGGGATACTTACGACTCTGTCATCAAACTTATGGCAATTGACTCATCACCCCATTACATACCTAGTGGATATATAACTTTAACTATAAGCCCCAATCAGCTATCACTCTCACTATTTTATACTTTCCTTCATCAGCTTTTCTTGGAAGCATGATCGCAATTGTGTAAATGCCTAACACACGAATTAAAAGAGAGTTCACCATAGAGTTTAACTCTATCGCAAGAATCAAAATATGAAAGAAGGGAAAATTTTATTAATGTCCTATAGTCTCCTCATTATGAAGTGTGGTGCACAACGCACCATAAATAAGACTCTACTAAACACGACTTGATAGACTCCCTGGGACACTTGAACTCTGTTCTTTGATGCCAAGTTTGTCACGTCTCGGGAGGGTACCCTAGGCGTAACTGGCACTCAGAGACTATTACTAGTCCCCAAGCAAACCGCTGGCCTCATTACGTTCATTCTTTCGTTAAAATTAGCGGAAGACATAAAAATGCATATCAGCGGACACTCTATCCTATCACATTTCCATCAATAAAATATGAACCATAAGCCACATAGTTTGTCATCAATATTTATGAAGCATCGTAGAATGTAAAGAAAACTCAGTTTAGAAAAGGAAAGGGGGAAAGGAACCCCAACATCAACCCTTCATCTCTCTATGTCTATGAAGGCTCTATAGCTAATAACCTAAGAAGGTACCATGACAGGCCATGGCTACCACAACCTCAGAACAACTTGAATCATAAAGACAAGAAATAAAAGACATCCTTCAAAAGTAGGGGAGGACTCACCAAATTTCTGGAGATGGAAGTCTGGCCCTCAACGATTCGCCTGCTAAAATACTCTGTCTACTGAATCTGCATCATAAAACAATGCAGCGCCTGAGTGGCATCAGTACATAGAATGTACGGTATGTAAATGAGCTAAAAGTAAGAGAAATAAACATGATAGCATGGAAACATTTGCTTATCAAGTATTCATCTAATCTCATAACAAGAAATAGATACTGCGACATTTAGCATCAGTCAAGACCCATGCCATCACATAAACATCTGAGTAATATAAAGAGGTAACCTATATGTGAGTTTCTCGGACCTACAACCATTATCTATGAGCTAGTGATGGTACAACAAACCAACGTTGTTGCCACATCTGCCCAACACCTTTTGCCAGGATAGAGGGCATGCATTATTGGATCCAGAATAGAAATAACATTAACTCCTCTTTTGGGACTAAAGAAGCATCTGTTTCTCACGGTTCAATCCTCACCTACGCTATCCATGTAGTTATGAGTGCGAGTGGGGCTCACTTTTAGCCATTTTGGTACACGATACTTCTCCCATAGACATAAAATACCCATAAACGTTAATATCCATCCTTTTTCATTAGTTAGTCTCCTTTGGACTTGGACATCAATTCATTATTCGTTCATTAACTTGAGGAATTTCAAAATATTCCATTAAGATTACGTTCAACCTCTTTAAGGTTCACAATTCATTATAATCAACCTTCAATTCATTCAATTCAGGACCCAGACCACAACCAACAAATACAATCATGTGATTAAGGCTCTAGAAAATAATCCCTAGGTTCATTATTGGACTCATTAGTTACATAATCTGTAGGGTTTATATACTCATACAACTCATTCGTTTTAAACCATGTAAATAAGTAATTCAGTTATGGTAATCATCACATTCAAGAAATATATATATATATATATATATAAGATAAAATTGTTTCTATTAAAACATTCAAGAATTATACAGACAGGATTCATCACCCAACCATTAATTCTCTAAAATTAGGGGGCACATAGGAGAATAATCTGATCCTTTGGGTAGCCTTACATATTTGGTATGGAGTTTGACACTCAATTTCTCAAGAAGTTAGCCTCAATCGTTTGAACCTAGCTCTTTCTCCTCTTCTTCGCTCAAGGTTTCTACTTAGTTTTTTGTGCTGATTTCAAATTTGGTATCAGATTTTCCATCTGAGCTTGGGAAAATACGTCATGCACATGATTCCATTCTAAGGGTATTTTGATAATTTTATGGGTGTTACAGTTTATTTGTTAGAGTGTGATGGGTACACAAAATCTTTTGATGGATGATGTTGGGTTACTAGTTTTCCCTCTATCTCTGATTGGAAATGCAGTAATATGGTTGTTAGAACTCCCACAAAGTTCAACCACCAGTTAGGCCGAGTTATAAAGAGCCTTTTCAGAGAGATATTTTCCAAGGTCCAAAAAGCTCAATCTCAAGCCTTTTTAGAGAGATATTTTCCAAGGTCCAAAAAGCTCAATCTCAAAGATCAAATCAACAATTTTGAGCAATTGTCAGGTGATTTGATTAGTACAACATGTGAGAGGTTCACCAAGTTCTTGAGGATGGTTCCAGACCACAAAATCGTTAATAATGCCTTAGCGGAGATCTTTTATCGGTCTCTTGAAAAGAATAATCAAGCTTGTGCCGATGCTATTATGGGAGACATATTTCTAGATCAACCTTTTGCATGAATTGTTGAGAGAATGGAGCAAGTGGTCAAGATGAATAGAGCATGGGTTTAATGGGAGAGAGCCAACACAAAAATTCATGTGTGGTGAACGTGAGTTCGGAGCAAAGCAAAATAAATAAAGAGATCATGTAAGAGATTGCTCAACTCTGAATAAGTATGGACTTAGTATTGAAGCAAAATCAAGAGAAAGTTCATGCAGTGGTTCACCAATCTCCAAGGGCACCTGTTTATGAAGAGGCTTACTATGATAAGGATGCTTGTTTTGTAAGTAATCAAGTGGCGGGTTTCTGTAACAACGCTTAAGGGTCCAACTCAAACTATTGGCAACAAGGTTCTGGAAATCAAGGACGAAACTATAATAGAAAGGGTGCGTATAGAGATAACCGAGGCGATTATTTTGAGAGAGAAAGAGCACCATAGGCCGAGTGGGCGCGAAGCGATGGATATAGGAATGCTCCCTATGTGCCTCCCCATAATCGTGATGTCGGGTCTAGAAATTTTAGGATTGAAGAAATGTTTGAAAAATTGTTGAAGAAAGCCGACCATTAAGACAAGACTTTGAAAGTGATGAAATTGGATATTTCGAGTACAATCAAAGATAGAGTCTCATTCAGTGGCCATCAAACAATTGGAGCAACAATTTGGTCAAGTGTCTTCCCAATTGAACCAATGCAAAAAGGGCACGTTGCCAAATAATGTGGTTCAAAGTCTGAAGAATGATAGGCATTGTATGGCGGTTATGACACGAATAGGGAAGAGCACCATAGATTCCCCAATGCCGTTAGTTGTCCATAAATATTGTGAGAAGAGTTTTGATGAGAAAGCTAAAGTGATCAAAGAGAAGGACAAACCTAGAAAGTAGAAGACTTTCCCGAGACCTCCTTCTCCTTTTCCTTAAAGACTCAAGAAGAAGGAGGAAGAGAACAAGTTCGAGCACTTTTTAGCAATACTCAAGAAACTCTCAATTAACATCCCTCTTCTTGAGGCATTGGAGAAGATGCCCAAGTATGCCAAATATGTGAAGGATTTGGTAACGGAAAAGCTCACAGTGAGCAAAGAGCTTTTGCAACTCCAATAGTGTAGTGCTATCATGACCAAATGCTTAGTCTAAAAGAGGGAAGATCCTGATACATTTATCATTACTTTTACCATTGGCGATGTCGAGTTCACAAGATCATTGTGTGATTTAGGAGCGAGTATAAATTTGATGCCTTTTGCGATTTTCAAAAGGCTTTGTCTTAGTTCTCCCACTCTTATAAGGATACGGTTACTCATGGAGGATAGAACAATCAAGAAGCCAGAGGGAATCCTTTTCGATATGTTGGTAAAAGTTGATAAGTTTATCATTTCGATAGATTTTGTGATTCTTGATTGTAAGGTTGATTTTGAGGTCCTTATTAGTTTGGGAGGCCATTCTTTTCCATGGGGAGAGCCTTAGTGGACATAGATTCTGGTCAACTCAAGTTCAAGGTCAATGATTGTCATACCCCAAAGTACTGTTAGGGCGGACTGGCACCCATTGCCGGTAAGGCTCGGGAGAACCAATCTATATCTATAGCTTTCCATATATATTATAAGTAATATCTATGTTTGGCATGCTTTTAAGGAGATAAACAATATTAATCAAGCTTAAAGTAGAT
>JAPFFP010081307.1:0-22371 GCA_026153255.1 Solanum medicagineum | reverse complement strand
GGTGCGGTTAGTCAGTAAAACAGAGGAAACTCTGCCGAATTTTCGGTAGAATCGTTAGCCATTAATCTTGGGAATTTTGATTAGTGTTGTCTGGGTGCCTAATCGCCACTAGTCACGGCTCCTGGGTTGGGTCGTGACACCTGCGAAGACCTCTTTAGGGGTGCAAAGGACCCTATTAATAACAAGAGGAGAGAAGTTTACCTCTAATCCTCAAATGACCATTGATTAAGACCACGGATCCTTGCTCATGTTGGTATAGAATTCCCGCATCAAACTTAGGTTACAAGGTCGGGGTTCTTGAAATATGAACCCCAACCATAGCTTATTGCACCTATTCAGAATTTGCGGGCATTTGTACTCCAACGAGTCCATATCGATCGAGATGTACGGGTAGTACTTCGTCTCATCATGAGACTGGTACCACCACTTGCCCTCCTTGTTGACTGCTTTTGCCCCGAATTGGACCTGCTGTCCTCTTCTGGCGTCACGGGGCACTTGTAGAACATCCCGAGCCCGCTTCCTCGTGTCTGAAGCCCCTGCTCTGCTAGATTGACCGGTGCGGTGTGGACGTGAAAAGCATGATACCTGTAACAAAATGAGTCCACAATCAATAACCAGGCAACAGTTTCCACGACCCCATACTTAGACTCAAGCCTGTATGGCGAGGGTACTCAGACTTCCCCAAGTCATACAGCTACGATTCTACAATTCACACAAATGTCCCCCCTGTTTCAAGGCCTCACAATCATGCCAACACTCATAATCGCCCATCTCATAAAGCACACAAGCAATTCATTAGCAATTACAACCATGCTTTTTGACAATTAGTGGTTCCACCCCCATATCATAGTAGTTTTTTGCACAAATCGACCCCTCAAAATAGTGCATTCACCCCACTTGAACTTTGGCATAGTAGACTGTTTTGCCCAAGTCAACCCCCAAAAATCACATTCAACCCCACACTTAAAACTTGCAATTCCTAGTGTAAAACATCAAATATTTCCCCATCACAAGAACAAAATAATAAGATCCCCCAATTATACTCAATATCACCCACAAATTCAACTTAGGGTTTTCACCCTTTACAAACAAGAACAAGTCTTCCATATACGAACAAATTAACCCTAAATAAAGCACACCCAACAAGTATTAACTAAGAATCATTAAGAAACCAAGCAACCCACTTCAAATTTCACCCCAAATCACGAAGGACTCGCAGTCCACGGAGTAGTAAAATCACATAAAATTGAAGTGAGAAACCATACCATGTAGGCAAATTATACTGTATGTGATGAAGATCTTGTAAACTTGAAGTACAACGCGGAGTGCTTTGAAAGAGGGAAGAAGAAGAAGAGAAAAATGGAGAAGAAAGGGAATGGGGTTAGGAAAGGTACGAAAAATGGGGAAAATTTTTTGTTGGGGGTATTTAAAGCGGGGTGTGACCACGCAGGATCCGGTGAAATTAACATAGGTCCGCGTTCCCTCCTCGACGTAGAGAGAACGCGGATTTTAACTTATAAAAATATTTCATTTGCATGCAGAAACAGCAATCATCCATGATGCATTCGCGTCGCGTCGCAGTGCTGTCGCGGATGCTCACTGTTTTGAGCATCGTAAAAATTTGTTTTTTTCACTCTGAACCCTGTAAAATCCCCCGAACACCTGACTATGCTTCAAAATAATAAAACTAGTGGATTTGACCATAAAAATACAAAAAGATACGCAACGAGTCATTGGGAAATGAGGATGGAAAAATTTCCACAAAAATGTACAGGGTCCACGATGTAGAGGCAACACAGATCTGTACTTGTGCAAATTTTTCACATTTTCAGTATGAGACAGGATTTTCTAATTTTTTCTTCTTTTTTTTTGTTTTTTAAATAAAGAAAAATAAACTACTGTTACCACACCATGAGTTACCTCCCATGTAGCGCCTAATTTAACGTTGTGGCATGACGCATCATCATCTCATTCATCATTGGCGAACTCAATGGTCTCTTCCACGTAATTCGTGTCCTCACCGTAGTAGTTTTTGACACGTTGACAATTCACCAAAAAAGTTTGATTCATGGTCACATCTTTCAACTCCACTGCACCATGGGGTGTAACCGCTACCACCATGTACGGTCCACTCTATTTGGATCTCATCTTTTTCTGGAAATAATTTTAGACGAGAGTTAAAGAGCAATACATGTTGCGCGGCTCAAAGTTTCGCTTAATGATGTGTAGATCGTGCTATTTCCTGGTTCGCTCCTTGTAGAGCTTAACATTTTCATAGGCCTGGAGCCAGAACTCGTCCAACTCCTCCAATTGCTCTAAACTCTTCCTGCCGGCGAGCTCTAGGTCAAGATTCAGCTTTTTCATTGCCCAGTATGCCTTGTGCTCGAGCTTGGTGGGAAAATGACAAGTGTTTCCCTACACAAGCTGGTAAGGAGAGGTGCCTATTAGGGTCTTGTTCACAGTCCGGTATGCCCATAAAGCTTCATCTAGCTTAAGCGCCCAATCTTTTCGGGTGGCGTTCACTGTCGTCTACAATATCTGCTTGACCTCACGGTTTGACACTTCCACTTGTCCACTAGTTTGTGGGTGGTATGCCATAGCCATTTTGTGCTTGATCCCATACTTTGACAGCAGATTCTTCACGGTTTGGTTGAGAAAGTGGGTATCTCCATAACTAATGATGGCTCTTGGAGTACCAAACCGAGTAAAGATATTCTTTCTGAGGAACTTACTCACTACCTTAGCATCATTTGTAGGAGGGTTGCTGCTTCTACCTATTTAGAAACGTAATCATCAATTACCAGGATATATTGACAGCCGAATGATGGAGGGAATGGCCCCATGAAATCTATGCCCTAAACATCAAAGATCTCCACTTCCAGAATATTATTTAGAGGCATCTCATGCCTTCGAATATGGTGCTAGTCCTCTGGAAAGCATCACAAGCCCTAGAGAACTGAATGGCATCTTTGAACAGAGTGGGCCAGAAGAACCCTGATCGCAATACATTGTGCTGTCCTGTCACCAATATGATAACTCCCATACGGAGAGGTATGACATCTCTCAAGAACTTGGTTCATCTCCACCTCCGAAATACATCCCCTCATATGGGGTCAACCCCTTGTTTGAAAAGGTAAGGCTCATCCCAAAGATACGCCTTCGCATCATGAACCAACCTCTTTCTTTGCTGGTATGTGGCATCAGGGGAGAATACACCACTCACCAACTAGTTCACTATATCAGTGTACCACAGTAGTTGTTCCACCTCAATTACTAGCAGCTGCTCATCAGGAAACTCTTCTTTGATTTGCAATTGCTCACCTGTGTGAGCATCAGGTTCCAGCCGGGACAGGTGATCCGCAACCTGGTTCTCACTCCCTTTATGATCCTTGATCTCAATATTAAACTCTTGGAGCAGTAGGATCCATCTGATCCATCTTGAATTTGCATCCTTCTTGTTGAACAAGTATTTTACGGCCACGTGGTTTGTGAATACCATAACTTGGTTTCCTACCAAATACGCTTTGCATTTTTCAAATGCATACACTAATGCCAACATCTCCTTTTCAGTAACCGTATAATTGCTCTATGCTGCATCCAGAGTCTTGCTGGCATAATATATAGAACGGAAAACTCTTCCCTGCACTGCCCAAGTACCACACCCACTGCTGTATCACTTGCGTTACACATTGGCTCGAAGGGAGCCCCTAGTTAGGTGGTACCAAGATAGGAGCCTCCAACAACTTCTTCTTCAATAATTCAGACGCCTACAAGCAAGAATCATCAAAGTTAAACGTTACCTCTTTCTCCAGTAGGTCACAAAGCAACTTCGCAATCTTTGAGAAGTCCTTAATGAGTCTGCGGTAGATACTCGCGTGTTCCAGAAAACTCCAGACTCCTTTGACTGAAATTAGTGGGGGCAGTTTATCAATCACCTCGATCTTCACTCTGTCTATCTCCAACCCCTTCTTTGATACTTTTTGGCCTAAGAATATCCCCTCCTTAACTAGGAAGTGACATTTCTCCCAGTTAAGGACGAGGTTAGTCTCCTCGCACCTTGCTAGTACTCTATCTAGATTCTGCAGGTAGCTCTGAAAAGATTCATCAAAGACAGAGAAGTCATCCACGAACACCTCCACAAAGTCCTCCACCATGTCATGGAAGATAGCCATTATGCACCTTTGGAAAGTGGCTATTGCATTGTACAAACCAAAGGGCATGCATTTGAATGCATACGTCCTATATGGACATGTAAAGGTTGTTCTCTTTCCTGGTCTTTGGGTGCAATGTTTATCTGGTTGTACACCGAGTACCCATCCAGGAAGCAATGCTACTTTTGCTCAGCAATTTTATCCAACATCTGATCAATAAAAGGCACCAAGTAGTGGTCTTTTCTGGTGGAATCATTCAATCTTTTGTAATCTATGCAGATATGCCACCCCGTCGCCGTTCTAGTTGTGATCAACTCATTCTTTTCATTGGTGACAACCATCGACCCACCATTCTTGGGGACACATTGGGCTCACCCATTTGCTATTTGAGATAAGGAAGATGATCCCTACATCCAACTACTTGATGATCTCTTTCTTCACTACTTTTGTCATGATTGGATTCAGCCTTTTCTGCAGTTGGGCCACTGGCTTATGACCCTCCTCTATAAAGACTCAATGCATGCATAGGGCTGAGCTAATGCTATGGATATCTGAGATCTACCAACCTATTGCTCTCTTCCTTTTCTTCAGCACAGTAACAACAACTTTTACCTGGGCTGCAGTCAATAAAGTAGACAAGATTACAGGTAATGTATTATTTTCACCAAAGAATTAATACCTAAGATATGATGTAACTGCTTTAACTCCAACAGAGGGTTTGGGTGGTGGTCCCATCGTCTTGTCTAATAGTTCAGCCATTTTCTTT
Source organism: Solanum medicagineum (assembly GCA_026153255.1). Classification (NCBI taxonomy): domain Eukaryota; kingdom Viridiplantae; phylum Streptophyta; class Magnoliopsida; order Solanales; family Solanaceae; genus Solanum; species Solanum medicagineum. Next base: position 17,454 of record JAPFFP010081307.1, on the reverse strand, counting down.
AGCATACTCAAATTGTGAGTATTTAACACACTCTCAATTTCTCGGGCCTCAATGTCATCCACTAGCTCTTGATTCAACAACACCCTGGCTAGTGGATCTGCTATGTCAACTTGGCTCATAGTAACTGCAGTGTCTATTACTGTGATGACTGTTAGACGTTCATACGCAGTTGATAGTTTCATTTCTTTCTACACATCGAATACTTTCACTTTATCATGGGCTCTCATGGTTAGCCTCCCTACTGCAACATCAATCAATGCCCCTCCCGTAGCTAAGAACGGGCACCCGAGTAGGAATGGGACCTCAGGGTCCGGCTCAAAATCTAGAATGACAATGTCAATGGGGAAAATGAGAGATCCCACTTGGACTAAGACATACTCAATAACTCCGTTTGGCCTCACCACGGAACGATATGCCAGTTTGTAACATAATGGTGGTGGGCTTTGGCCTTCCAAGCCCCAACTTCAAGAACAATGAGTTGGGCATGAGGTTTATGCTGGCTCCCAGATCACATAAACCCCTTGCATTTCGACAACTCCCAATGGTTACTTGCACAGTAAAGCTCCCTGGATCCTTTAACTTCACTGGCAAGTGTGATCTATTGAGAATTTTAGAGCTGCAAGCCTGTATAAGTGCCACCGTCTTGTACTTAGTCCACTTGATTTTGTTAGCAACAATGTATTTGACATATTTGGCATACTTCGGGATTTCCTGCAGAACATCAATCAAAGGTAAGTTAATTTGTACCTGCTTTAGCAGCCCGATGAACTTCTGGAAGAAGTCCTCCTCCTTCTTCTTTTTCAACTTCTGTGGTAATGGAGGAGGAGATTTTGACAATGGAGTTTCCTCATCAATGCTTGGGCTGGGATTGGCAGCCTCATTGTTCTGTGCAACATTTTGGTCATCCCCATTCTTCTTTTTGGGAACTAATTCAGTCAAGGGCCTTCAACTTCTGATGCTGACTGCATTTATTTGCTTCAGGTTGGGATCAGTATTACCTAGTAGGCCCCTATGAGGCCTAGAATTTATTGAGCTGGCCAACTGTCCCAACTACTTTTCCAAGTTCTGAAGATCCTGTTTGTTCCTCTGAATCTCCTCATCCTGCCTATTCTGGTCTGCTAAGATTTGTCTCAACACCTCACTATCCATCATAGTGTTTTGATTGGCCTGTCTTGTAGGCTACTACCAGCTAATTCTAGTAAGCATTTCCACCCTGTGGTCTCTGCTGAGGTAGCCCATGACTCTTCTGATTAATCCCCTCCCCCCATGAGAAATTTGGGTGGTTCCTCCAATTCGGGTTATATGTGTTCCCGAATCCTTAATATCCCCCTCTGTTATCATTTCCCATAAAGTTTATAGCTTCTAGATTAGCCCTGTAAGATTTAGCAGTGTGATTGCCTCCCCCACAAACATCACACAAACTCGGTTGTTGCTGTTGTACCATATTGACGGGGGTGGGTTTCTAACCTACCATTACCGGTGCTTGCTGATTCAGACCAAAAGCCAAGTTGTTAAAGTTTGTGGTCATCATGTTTTGTATAGCCGCCATTTGAGCCTGCAAGCTTGTTATTGCATCAATCTCTAACACACCAGCCTGCTTTTGGACTATCGGTCGGCTGGACATCCATTCTAAAATGGGTTTCCTTGAGCAATTTTGTTGAGAAGAGCATACTATTCATCGTATGTCTTCTCCAATGCTTGTCCTTCTGCAGCTGAATCAAGGAGAATCTTGGTATCGGGTTCCAATCCTTCAATGAAGGTATGGAACAGTACCTTGTTAGCTTGACAGTGGAGGGGATAATTTATCAGAAGAGTTTTGAACCTGTCCCACGCTTGATATAGATTCTCTCTGGCCGCTGCTTGAAGCTCAGGATCTCACTTCTAAGTTTGGTTGTCTTGCCTGATGAGAAGAATCAAGTGAGACACTTATGGGCAAGATCATCCCAAGATGCTATAGAGTTTGGTGGCTCAATTTACAACCACCTCCGGGCTTCCCCCAACAATGAGAAGGGGAACAGAGTCATCCTCACATAGTCATGGTTCACCCCCATAGGAATAAAGGTATCAACAATCTTTCAAAAATTCTGTAGATGAACCTCTGGATCTTCATGTGGTAGCCCGATGAACTGTCCAGTAGAGTGTAGCAGCTGGACCATGTTCTATTTCAGTTTCCATTAACCACCGGGCTCAGGTTTGACAAAGAAATTCGTAACATTGGTGGTTCTCAGGATTGCCACATCCCTCACTTGCCTCGATGCCGGTAGTCCAATTGCTAGTGCTAGTGGTGCAGGTGCATTGTTGTCTGCCGTGTCCTCTCTAATAGGAGCAACTTTTTCCTTATTATCCGTTTGATCCTCCTTTTCGATGATTTCAATTGGCGGTGTTTGGAACGAAACCCCTGCTCTCCTCTTTGATTGATGAAAATAGGAGTCCTGATCTTCTAGCTTATCTATCAGTTACCTGCAAAACAACACCGCTAAGATCAAATGTAGCGAACACCACACAACAAGAAAACTTAGATAATCAACTAATTTGTTTCAAATCCTTAGCAACGGCACCAAAAACATGTTGCTACCGAGCACACGCAAGCGTACATGGTCTCACAAGTAATATAGTGACCCTAATGAAAGAGGCAGATTGTCGAAACCAAGCGATTTGAATGAAATCAGTAACCAATCTTAGTTATCAAGTTTATGGTGTTTTTGGTAACAACATTTATAAATATAAGTGAAATAATAGTGAAGAATAAATTTCTATAAACTGATCCGAATTTTACCGACAAGATATTAATTAATGGGCAATTCCAGGGTTGTAACCTTTACGACTCTGTTTAGTCTTAACAATGTCTATCTATGTCTGGGTTCCTGATTATTGATTCATGGGGTTTAAGTTACTTGAACAGGGTTGAATGCCTCTGCCGGCCTACTGTTATTGAGTGCCTAACTACATTGTTGTGCGGGGATAGACAGACCAATAAAAATACTTTAAAGTTATCTTCCCGTATTATAGACCGAGCGAGGTGTAAAGATAGTTTCCACGAGTCTCCCTTACACGAATCAACCTAGTTTCCTAGTCGAACGAACTCCCTATACTGCTGCATTCTATCCACTCTAACATCTCTCAAATCTAGAGTGAACAACTAATGTACTCCCTAGTTGGCCAGATTCAAAAGTATAGGTAAAAATAGCATAGGAATAATCAAAAGAACCCATTCATAGATGTTTAAAGTTAAGAACTACACATTATCTATGGCTGCAACCCCAGAATATGGAGAGTTAGCCACTCATGATCGTGAAATACACCATGAATGATATGGAAAACATAAAAACCCGAAGAACAAAGATTAAACTAACCAAAATACTCTGAGAAAAGGGTTCTCCATTATCCCTACTGAGTTTCTTGCGTAAAAACAGAATGTAAACCTAAAGTCTATGATAGAATAATAATGAAAATCCCGTAACTCGACTTTTTCGCATCGTGTCCTCTGGTCCACGACATGGACTCCTTGTATTTACTGAGTTTTTGCTTAATTTGCTAACTAGACACTTTTGCACATCTTTTGCATAGGTCCACAATGCGGACCTTGCACACTTTTCAACTCTGCACCTTTTTCTACATTTTTTAGCTTACACAGCTTTGTCGCAAGTCTGCCACGTGGACTTTGGTCTTGTGCTGCCTTTACTAACTTTCATCTTTCAAATGTCGGGCTGTGTTCTTCCTCCAAATTTGGGTTTAACCCCGGACTTTCCTAATTAAAGCAAAATCCTGCAAACACACAACTAACCGGCACACTCAGCCCTGTGTTAGCAAAATAAGAGAAAAATGCAATAAAACACCTAGTCTCTATGAATTTACCCTCTAACTTGTCTCTATTTATGGGAATTATTGGCTAATTAGGCGTATAAATACGCCTAAGATAAAGGTTCAAATCATGATTCAAGATCAAGCTCAAGAACCCTTGAAGTTACACTTGAAAAGGCGAATCAGAAGATTCGTAGAGATTGTAAGACTCACATATTAAAATCAAATACTACAAAAGTATTGCAATATTTTCATTCTTGATTATTATTTTCTCAACGCGAAAAAATTTTACTATCTATAAATTCTGGCATGCACAGTAGGACAATCTCTACCTCTCATCTCAATTTTTCAAGAATCAAAGAACGTTGAAATGGCTTCCAAGAAGATCTCCCAATCAACGTCCTCTAAGGCTACTGATTCCAAGTTCTCTGTAGAAGTAGAGGGAATCCTGGGTATCACTTTTGGAAGCGTTGGATCTTTTATGAGAAGCAAAGCAACTATGTTGGGACAATAAACACTATGAGTATCGTCCTTACCAACTCTTGTTTTGGATCTTTAACCTCGAAGGGAGCGAGGTCGTCTACAAATGCTTCTAAAGGATGAAACAGTGTTACTGAAAAGATCACACAGACTTTGGCTCTAGTTGAGGTCTTTTATTCTAAGAACTCTACTGCAAAAAAAGCCCAGGACTCATCCAATGAATCTTTTACACACGCATCGCATAATATGAGCCCTCTGAAGATCAACTTCCACAATAATCCATGCTACTCTTCGAATACCTCCAACAGTCATACAAGTGATCACAACTAATGCTTCATCCATGGAGGAAAAACTTGCAAATCTAGTAAAGATGATTGAAGGATTGAGCAAGCATGTGTAACATCAAGAGTCTCGCATTGATAAGTTAATGGATAGGGTAGGCGGCTTACTGGATGCGAATCTAGCCATGCACCTAGGAAGGATATTGAGATTTAAGAAACTGAAAATCTTGTGAAGCAAGCACCAACTATCAAGCATTTGCCAGTTTCTACCAAAGGAATGATCCCACTTGATGTCTCCACGAGGTTTTCCCATATGTATGCCAAGCCTTACACTAAACTGGAAGGATTGATAGCCTCAAAATGCCTGCTAGTTTTCAACCCCCTAAATTTCAGCAGTTTGAAGGCAAAAGAAATCCAAAGCAGCACGTGGCACACTCTGTGGAGACATGTAATAATACTGGGACATATGGACACTATCTTATCAAACAATTCGTTCGCTCCTTGAAAGAAAATGCCTTTGACTGGTACACAGATCTTGAGCCTCATTCCATTGACAGTTCGGAGAAACTAGAGCATGAGTTTCTTAATCACTTCTATAGCACAAGGTGCACAATGAGCATGGTAGAACTTACAAATACTCGCCAAAGAAAGGATGAACCTGTCATCGACTTCATAGATCGATGGAGGAATGCGCACCTTAATTGCAAAGACAGACTTAGTGAAGCTTCTACTATAGAAATGTGTATCCAAGGGAAACATTGTGGGATTTTTGCAACAAATTTAAATGTGATGGAAAAATAAATTACAAGCACAAATAAAATATGAAGAAACGTGATTTTATTGATAAGCATATGGGTCTCCCTTGTTCTTCTCTTATAAAATTTCTCCATGATTCGAAGGCTGTTAGTGGCATATTGGTCGAACGTAGGATGATTTGGACTTGATTTTCATAAAAGGATTTGTGTGGATCTTCTTGAAGTATTTAATTATCAAGAAGATTCTGGCATATTTTGATCTCTTTATGAATACCCAGAAGTTATGGGATATTTGAGATGCCTTTTCAAGGGAATATAATACCCTTTATATAGGCATGAATTAGGGTTTAGGTAGAGTGTCCTCCAAGAAACCCTAATTGAAATAGGACTCATCTTGTAGCGTCCTACAAAATTTTAGTGTCTACAAATGCCCCTGCTTCAAGGCTTGTTGAAGTGTAGACTTGATGAAACTCTAAGACGAGGCTTGAAGTACATCCTCTTTGTAGATTTAGATTTGCAGATTTGATTTATTAGAAAAGGGATAAGGGCAGATTTGGTCCCACTGGGCATCCAGTTTGTTTGCAACAAATTTTAATGTGATGGAAAAAAAATTACAATCACAAATAAAATATGAAGAAATGTGATTTTATTAATAAGCATATGAGTACAAATCTGTCTCTCCCTTGATTCTTCTCTCAAAAAAATTCTCCATGATTCAAGGGCTATTAGTGGCATATTTGTGGAACGTAGGATGATTTGGACTTGATTTCATAAAAGTATTTGTGTGGATCTTCTTGAAGTATTTGATTCTCTAGAAGATTCTGGCATATTTAGGTCTCTTTATGCATACCCAGAATTTATGGAATATTTGAGATGCCTTTTCAAGGGAATATAATACCATTTATATAGGCATGAATTAGGGTTTAGGTAAAGTGGCCTCCAAGAAACCTTAATTGAAATAGGACTCATCTTGTAGAGTCCTACTAAATTTTGATATCTACATGGGCTTCTATACATCCTACAAGAGATCAAACCTAAGTCTTTTGAAGATCTAGCAACTCGTGCTCATGATATGGAGTTGAGCATGTCTTCTGTCAGAAAATATGGCATGCTTGTTCACGATCCTTGCAAAGGAAAGGACAAACAGAAACCCAAGAAATAGAGCAAATTTGGGCCCAGGAATGATAACAAAGAATCCATGAATTTTAATATGTCACCTGAGAAGTTTACTACAAAGAAGAGTAGAAAACAAAGTGTAAAGATGACTTTTCAAGAGCGTCCAAACCGAAAGCCAACCTTGAGAGATATTCAAGAAAAGGAATACCCTTTCCTGGATAATGATATTTCTGAAATTTTTGAGGAATTGGTTGAGCCAAAGCTCATTGAGTTGCCAGAGATAAAACGACTCGATGAAGCTGGGAAGACTGATGACCCAAATTATTACAAGCATCATAGATTCGTAACTCACCCTCTGGAAAAGTGTTTTGTCTTCAAGGACAAGGTTATGCAATTGGTTAATGAAAAGAAGATTGTCTTTGATCATGGAAAGGCAAGCTCTAATCATATCTTTATCATGTTTGGCTCGCTTGACCCATTCCAAATACATACACCTGAAGAAGAAGGGCCATCAGAGCAAGAAAAATCCTAAATCGATACAGATGATGATAAAGCTTGGACTCTTGTGACTAGCCAGAAACAAACAAGACAAATCTACAAAAAGAATTGCTTGAAAAACCTATTAGACAGAGAATAGTAAAGAGATTAAAGAAGCAGAAATCGATCAGGCGTCCAAAAGGGCCAAAGATGGAAATGCATCGCCACCAGAAATCGCGACGTCCCATGACCTTAGGGGAATTCTTACCAAGTTGGTTTTGTGTGGAGGCCACTCAAGAAAATATTGAGGAATCATGTTTCAGTGCTAACCAGGGAGAAAGAACGAATGTAACTTCATCGAAGGTGAAGTAGTGGGTGAAATTCCATCAAAATCATCTCCATCATCATCTGAAAAGTCTGTGGAACTTCCTTTTCAAGAAGTACATGCATGTGACACAAAGATTACATTTACAAACAATGATATTTTATTTGGCGAAACTCTACATAATCGTCCTTTGTATATGGTGGGTCACATGTTAGTGAAGAAGATAAATAGAATTTTGATGGACCAAGGGTCTAGGGTCAACATTCTACCCATCCTCACGTTGAAAGAGCTTGGCATCATGATTGAAGGGCTTAATAAAAGTCGTCTGTTGATACATAGGTTCAATCAAGGGGGATAGAGGTCTATAGGCTCGATTAAGTTAGAAATTCATATGGATGATTTGTGATCAAGTGCATAGATGCATGTGATTGATGCAAAAACTTCATATAATATATTGCTGGGAAGGCCTTTGGTGCATGAGAACAAAATTTTCTCATCTTCTTACTATCAATGTCTGAAGTACCTTGAAGATGGAATTGAAAGGAAAATAGTTGTTGACAATAATCCTTTCACTAAAGTGGAGTCATGTTTTGCCGATGCAAAGTTCTATTTGAAAATTTATGTTACGAAAAGGGTAAACCGACCAACTCTGATAAACTTAAAGGCAAAACAACCAATGCGGCCATTGAAAGGGCCAAAGTTGATACTGGGGAGCATAGTACTTGGCCAAATAAGGGGAAGACCATGCTCTCAAAAAGAAAGCCAACCCCTATACTCTGTTATGTCCCAAAAGTGAAAAACGAGGATGGCCAGCCATCTAATGTACGAGGGAATGTACTAGGAGGGTTGACTCTTTCTATCAAATGGATCGATGCAATAAACTTGTCTTCAAAGTTGTTGGGAAATTTTGTGACTCAAAATTCGCCACAAGATACGTCATCCCTATAAAACGTACAGAAGGATTCGATCCAAATGCTTACAAGTTACTTGCAAAGGCTAGGTACAACACTAATGAGCCATCTAGGCTAGAGAAACTCCCATCGGAGGGCACAACCAGGCAAGAACATGAAAGTTTAGTCTATAGTCAACCACCACCGGTGCACATCTCCATAAGAAGGGCAAGCAATAAGTATATCACTATAGAAGATGGGTGTGCTTGTTCTAATAAATGACCTCATGTGTTTAATCGAATTGAAAAACCTACTGCAAGAACTTTTGTGTTCGAGACGTTATGTCCATTGAATAAGAAGAATAACAAGCATCTGAGAATTTACCTTAGAGTAACTACACTTCCTTCACCTATGATCCAAAAGGATTTTGAAAGCTAATTCCTTCTAGGATGAAGTGACGAGTGGAACTCGGAGTTTCATGTAAAGTGGTACTAAAGGCGAATGCTCACACCGTGGTTTACACCAAAGAGCACAATGAAGATGAAGAAAGTGTAAGATCCTCATGTTATGTTACAACTCAGATTGAGAACGATGGCTCATATCAATTGAAAATTGATGAAGAGTTGGGAGGTATTGCTTAGTGCTATCATATATCTATCAATAATAATGATCCATAGGAAGAGGAGGATGCTGGAGATGCTCCACCAGGATTTGAAGAAGGAGTGAAGACCACAATCGATCCCTTAAAAGAAGTTAACCTTGGCAGTGATGAAGATCCAAGACCAACTTACTTGAGTACTTTCTTAGAAGCTGATGAAGAAGTAGCTTATATGAATATAGTCAAAGAATAGATGGATGTCTTCACTTAGAGATATAAAGAAATGCTTTGTTTGAATCCAAAAATAGCAATCCATCAATTAGCAGTCATGCACAACGCTCGTCCTATGAAGCAGGCTCAAAGATGCTTAAGGATGGACTTGGTTCCATTGATCAAGAAAGAAGTTAACAAACTCATTGAGGCAGGCTTCATTCGTGAAGTTAAATACCCCATATGGATTTCAAGCATTGTTCCAATAAGGAAGAAGAAAGGTCACATTTGAGTTTGTGTTGACTTCAGAGATCTCAATAATGAATTCCCTAAAGTTGAATTCCCGCTACCCATTTCATACTTGGTGGTGAAGTGGAAAAGAAAGAGCGACCATTTGAAAGACTTGAATGGTGTTTGAGTTGCTTACCAAGTTAGAAAATTTTATCGGGTAGAGACGTGACACGGTGAATGGGAACCCGAAAAGACGCAAACAAGCCTCTTAGCATGTCAATTACACATCCTTGGTCGTGGAAGCAAAGTAAACAACATCAAGAGATAATAAAAAGGGATAAAGAGACTAAGAGAAGTCTTTAATAGCATAAAACATAGAATGCTCAAGAGTCAATATCATAGCATAATTACATTAATTGTTCCAAACACACCTCTATCGTAGATTGGGTGGGGGCCAAGACACTTTCTGGGCTCACCCTCATAGTATCAAATGTTCAATAGAGATAACAAAAGCAAGAGTAGCAAAGCTAGTGTCCCCGAAATTGAGGACTCACAAAAAGCTTATTTTCAAGATACCAAACTAGCCACGTGAAGGATGATCGTGAGGTGTGTTGCTTCCCTAGAATAGGCAAGTGTACGTGCTCTCACAAGTAATATAGTGGCCCTAGTTAAGAGCCGGGTTGTCGAACCCAAAGGATTTGAATAAAATCAGCAACCAATTTTAGTTATCACATTTATGGTGCTTTTGGTAAAAAGATTTGTAGAAACAAGTGAAATAATTGTAACACACGAATTTCCTCTAAACTAATCTATATTTTATTGATAAGATATCAATTAACGAGCAATTCGAGGATTGTAACTTTTACGACTCTGTTTATTAGTTTAGGATTTACTTTGTTAACCATAGGAATCCTTTCGGGAGCGGTATGGGCTAATGAAGCATGGGGGTCATATTGGAATTGGGACCCAAAAGAAACTTGGGCATTTATTACTTGGATCGTATTTGCAATTTATTTAAATTTGTGGGGTGCAAATTCTGCAATTGTAGCGTCTATTTAGTCTTAACAATATCTATCTATGTCTGTGTTCCTGATTACTGATTCATAGGGTTTACATTACCTGAACAGGGTTGTACGCCTCTACCGGCCTAGCTGGAATTTTCCTTAGAGGATCTCTTTGGTCTTTGTTTGGTTGTAATGTAGGCTGCGGGCAAATGGGATACTTTTATGGATATGGCTGACACGGTTCAGTTCCCAAACGTTCATAATATATACTTCACTTCTTTTCCTTTCTCACTTTCATACTCCTTACTCAACAGCCCTTGATACTGCTTCACTATATAAGTTTTCCAATTTATTTATATATAATCAACCAACACTACTAAACTACGAATAAGAAGACACTCTATATATAAAAGAACAGAGAAATAATTTTTTTTCAATTGTGGGGCTAGAATAGTGTGCATTCGTATGGGTCCGTGACGCAGAGGCATCATAGATCAATACTTGATGACTGAATTGGAGATTGGCCAAAGCAGTGTGCATCCGCGATGCGGAGGCAACGCAGACCAACACTGTTTGGTTAACGCAAATTATTTTTTTATTTTTTCTTACACTCTATATTGCTCAGCCCTCAAGGTGTCCAGTCAAGTTCCGTCTCCTCTGATTCATCGTGGTTGGATCATTTACCAAAGAAAAGGGACTGGCTTGAATTACAATTAATCAACGAATAGGTTAAGCCTCAAAAGGCCTAGCTAAGTGTATTTTAATTTGGAGGATATAATAGTGTTACATTATTTTGCTACCAAAGAAATACCTAGATCTTCTCCTCTAATTCCAACTCCTACAAAGTCCAATCTATATCATGGGCAAGTTCTTGAACTCATCGCAATAGAGACACACAATTTGCTCAATCGCTCTTGGCAACCTTCATCACAAGATTAGCACTAGAGTTCCTATTATTGTATTCACATGAATTCAATTAAATAAGCATATATACACTTGTGACTTACAAGTATCAACCATCTAGCTCTAAACTAGGTTCAAATGTTTACGCTCGATGCTTGTTTGTACACCATCCTACTCTAAATGAAGTCGATTCGACGAATGCCCTTAGGACGGTCGTCATCCATCCATCATAGGGGCCCCATTTCATGCTATTTGCAACCTACAAGCAACTATTACTAAATCAGTGCATCCATATCATATTACCAACCAAGAATCCATGCACAACATAGTTAATAGTTACTAATTACAGACCTAAAATAAGATAACAGATGTCCAAACATAAACAATAAACATCACAAATCTAGGAAATGAAAACAGTCTTAATACATGCCAATAGTTATGAAATGAAGAATAATCACAGGTCAATCCCCACCCTACACTTAGACTTAACACTGTCCCAAGTACTAACCATACAAAACCTGTGAAGTGGCGATCCTGATGCTCACTCATCATGGGGCCCGAGTAGAATGGGCTCACCCCCACGTAGATCGGTGGCTCATCAGCTACCTCCTCATCCTCGAATTCATCCTTATCATGCACCTCTCCTGGGTCCGTGGGTACATCATCCTCTACTGGTTCGATGAACTACGACCCAATGGCCAAAACTGCTTTAGCATGGGTGTTGAGTGGGTATCGAACCTCAACATCTTAAAGCTCTTGATGTGTAGAGGAGCGGCCGCCAGTCTGGTGCCTCAGCATCTCGAGCCCGTACATGCGGGCCATAATCAGCTTATTCTGGTAGGCTCTCTCAGAAGTGGTGAGCATCAGGCACAAAGACACATCAGGCCCCTTGATGTGAGTGGTAACATAGGGGGCGTGAATAATAGGGCAATAATCGGATTCCTCCTCAGGTACACCTGTCATATGGAATTATTGAGTGACATGGCCTCTGAATGCATACCTGCGACCCTTATGGGTCTTTGCTTTCCTCATAGCTAGCCTGAAAATGGCGTCATTGTTCAACAACATCCCTGTCATGAGTGCATATGTGAGACACACTCAATCCCTCATCACGTTTGTGAAATGCTGTCCTAGGAAGAATGAGCGCGTCACCAGCTTGACGCAGACCTGGGCCTCCTTTGACATGTGAGCAAACGAGAATGAAAGATGATAGCCCCTCTCCACATGTTTGACCCACTTAGTTGTGGAGGTCGGTCCGATAAGAGTGTATCTGATTTCTCGATATGGTGGGTGAAGGCATAGCTCATTGAATACACTTACGGAGACCTCTTCAGGGGTGCCAAGGACCCTATTAATAGTAAGAGGAGAGAAGTTTACCTCCAATCCTCAGACGATCACTGATTAAGACCACAAACCCTTGCTCATGTTGGCAATTCCCGCACCAAGCTTAGGTTACAAGGACGGGGGTGTTGAAACAATAACCCCAACCTCAGCTCATTGCACCTGTTCAAAATCTGTGGGTATTCGTCCCTTAATGACTCCACATCGATCAGGATGTCCGACTAGTACTTTATCTCATCATGAGACTGGTACCACTGCTTTCCCTCCTTTTTGACTGGTTTGGCCCCGAATCTAACCTGTTGGTCTCTTCTGGTGTCACGGGGCAATTGTGGGACGTCCTGGGCTCGCTTCCTCATGTTGGAGGCCCCTGCTCTGCTAGATTGACCACCTCAGCATGGACGTGAAGACATGATACCTATGATGCAAATAGAGCCACAAGCAATATGAGATCAACAATTCCCATGACCCCACACTTACACTCAAGCCCGTATGGAGAGGGTACTCAGACTTCCCCAATTCATACGAGCTACCACACAACCATCCAACACAAGCCCTTGTTTCACAGCATCACAACTCAGCCCAATACCTTTAACTAGCTATTTTTATCAAGCACAAGAGCATACCATAAGCACTTACCCTCCCTCCCCCCACAATTTGTGATAGTTACGAGTACAACACCACATCACAGTACTTTGTCGAACAAGTAGACCCCTCAACTTAGTACATTCTACCCCAGACTTAAACTTTTGGCAAAAGCCAACATAGAAACCAGAATGCAAACATAAGGAATGAGGAAGAACACATAAACCCCCAAATTTTTTCAAAATCACTCAGAAATTCTACTTAGGGTTTGCACCCTCAACCAACAAGCATAATTCTCACTCCCACCAACACATCAACTCGAATTAGTCACTCCCAACAAGCATTAACAAGGAATAATCAAGAAGCAAGTCGACCCACTTGAAAACGCACCCAAAAAATTAAAGATTTCGCACCTTGAAGCATTGGAATCAAGCCAAATTAAAGTATAGGAAATGTACCTTGTGCGGAGAATGACCTTTATGCAATGGAGTTCTTGACCCAATTGATGTGCAACGCGAACTTGTTTGAAAATTTGGGGAAAGAGGGAAGAAGAAGATGAGAAAAATGGGGAAAAAATGGAATGGGGTTAGGTAATGTACAAAAAATGGGAAAAAATTCACGTTTGGGGTATTTAAATGGGGGTGGAGCCACGCAGGATTTGGTGAAAATTACACAGTTCTGCGTTGTCTCCACGTCGAGGAGAGAACGTGGACTAGGAATTACAAAAAAAATTTCTTGCGTGCAAGAAACAGTAAGCCTCCTCGTTGCATCTGCATCGTGGTAACAACGCAAATGCATACTATTTTGAGCATTAAAAAACACTTTTCGCTCTCAGCCCTTTAAAATTCCCCGATCACCTAAATATGCTTCAAAACACTAAAATCAGACCAAGAAAATTCAAAAAAATACCCAACGGATCATCGGGAAATGATGATGGAAGAATTTGCAAAAAAATGGACAAAGTTCGCAATGTGGAGGCATCTCGGACTTGTGCTTGTGCACATTTCTCACACTTTTCAGTACAGGATATTTTTTTAACTAAATTAATTTTACTCAACTATGTTACCTCACCACGGGTTGCCTTCCGTGAAATGCCTGAATTAATGTCACGACACGATGCACCGTCATCTTATTCATCATTAGCGAACTCAATGGACTGTTCTGCTTGATTCATGTCTTCACCATAGTAGTGTTTCACACGTTGACCATTCACCAAAATGATTTGGTTTGTGGTCACATCTTTCAACTCCACTGCACCATGGGGTGTAACCGCTACGACTACTTACGGTCCACTCCATTTGGATCTCAGCTTACCTGGAAATAATTTAGAAGAGAGTTAAAGAGCAATACATGTTGCCCGGCTCATAGTTCCGCTTGATGATGTGTCGGTCGTGCCATTTCTTGGTTCGCTGCTTATAGAGCTTAGCATTTTGATACGCCTGGAGTCGAAACTCGTCCAACTCCTCCAATTGCTCCAATCTCTTCCTTCCGACGAGCTAAGGGTCAAGATTTAACCTCTTCATTCACCAGCATGCCAGATGCTCGAGCTCGACGGGCAAATGATAAGTCTTTCCCTACACAAGCTGGTAAGTAGAGGTGCCTATCGTGGTTTTGCATGCAGTCCAGTATGCCCATAAAGCTTCATCCAGCTTAATTTACCAATCTCTCCAGGTGGCATTCACTGTCTTTTGCAATATCTACTTGACCTCCCAGTTTGATACCTCTACTTGTTCGCTCGTCTACGGGTGGTATGTTGTAGACACTTTGTACCTGATCCTATACTTTGCCAGCAGATTTCACAATGTGGTTGAGAAAGTGGGTACCTCCGTCAATGATGATGGCTCTTGGAATACCAAACCGTGTAAAGATGTTCTTTTTGAGGACTTTACTCACCACCTTAGCATTATTTATTGGGAGGGTTGCTGCTTCTACCCATATAGAAACATAGTAAACAGCTACCATGATATAGTGACAGCCAAAGATGGTGGGCATGGCCCCATGAAGTCAGTGCCCAAACATTGAAGATCTCTACTTCAAAAATATTGTTAAGGGGCATCTCTTGCCTCCGAGATATGGCGCCATTTCTCTGGCAAGCATGACAGACCCTAGAGAACTGAATAGCATCTTTGAACAGAATGGGCCAAAACAACCCTAATTGCAATACCTTGTATGTTGTCCTGTCACCACCATGATGATCCCCATACAGGAGGCATGACATCTCTCAAGAATTTGGTTCATCTCCGCCTCCAGAATATATCTCCTCACTATGCAGTCAGCACCTTGTTTGAAAAGGTAAGGCTTATCCCAGATATATGCCTTCGCATCATGATCCAACCTCTTCTTCTGCTGGTACGTGGCATTAAGAGGAATGCACCACTTACCAGGTAGTTTACTATATCAGCGTACTATGGTAATTGTTCGGCCTCAATCACATGCAGCTGCTCGTCAGGGAACTCTTCTTTAATCTGCATTTGCTCACCAATATAAGCATCCATTTCTAGAGGGACAGGTGGTTAGCAACTTGTTTTTCACTACCCTTCCGATCCTTGATCTCTATATTGAACTCTTGGAGTAATAAGATCCATCTGATCAGTCGCGACTTTGCATCCTTGTTGTTGAACAAATACTTTACGGTTGCATGGTCTATGACCACTACAACTTGGGTTCCCATCAAATACGCTTCTGAATTTATCAAATGCAAATACTAATGCTAGCATTTCCTTCTTAGTGATCATATAATTGCTCTGTGTTGCATCCAAGGTCTTGCTAGCATAGTATATTGAATGGAAAACTCTGTCTCGACGTTGCCCTAGAACCATACCCACAACTGTATCACTGGCGTCACATATTAACTCAAAGGGGAGCCCCCAATCACGTGCTACTGAGATCAGAGCCTCCATTAACTTCTTCTTCAACAATTCAAATGCCTGCAAACAAGAATCATCAAAGTCAAACGGTACCTCTTTCTCCAGTAGGGCGCAAAGTGGCTTCACAATCTTCAAGAAGTCCTTAACGAATGTGATAGAACCCCGCATGTCCCAGAAAGCTTCGAACTCCTATGACTGAAACCAGTGGGGCAGTTTATCGATCACCTCTATCTTCGCTCTGTCTACCTCCAACCCCTTCTTTGATACTTTGTGGCCTAAGACTATCCCCTCCTTAACTAGAAAGTAGCATTCCTCCCAATTAAGAATGAGGTTAGTCTCCTTGCACCTTGCTAGTGCTCTGTCCAAATTTTGCAGGCAGCTCTCAAAAGATTCACCAAAGACTGAGAAGTCATCATTGAACACCTCCACGAAGTCATCTACCATGTCATGGAATATAGCCATCATGAAGCTTTGGAAAGTGGCTGGTGCATTGCACAAACCGAAGGGCATGCATTTGAAGGCATATGTCCTATATGGACATGTGAAAGTTGTACTTTCTTGGTCCTCGGGTGCAATGGTTATCTGGTTGCATCCCGAGTACCCATCCAGGTAGCAATAATACTTCTGCTCAGCAAGTCTGTCCAGCATTTGATAAATAAAAGGCATGGGGTAATGGACTTTCCTGGTAGCATCGTTCAGTTTTCTGTAATCCATGCAGATTCGCCACCCCGTCACCATTTTAGTTGGAATCAGCTCATTCTTTTCATTGGTGACAACCGTCACCCCGTCTTTCTTGGGGACACATTGTACAGGGCTTACCCATTCACTGTCTGAAATGGGGAAGATGATCCCTGCATCCAACCACTTGATGATCTCTTTCTTTACTACCTCTTTCATGATTGAATTCAGGCTTCTTCTGCGGTTGAGCCACTTACTTGTGACCGTCTTCCATAAAGATTCTGTGCATGCATAAGGCTTGGATGATCCCATGGATATCAGACATCTGCCACCCCATTGCTCTCTTTCTTTTCTTCAGCATCACAACAACAGCTTCTATCTGGGCTGTAGTCAATGAAGCAAACAAGATTACAGGTAATGTACTATTTTCGCCAAGGAATGCATACCTGAGATGCAATGGCAACTGCTTAAACTCCAACTGAGGAGCTTCTTCAACTGAGGGTTTGGGTGGTGGTCCCAATGCCCTGTTTTGATGGCTCAACCATCTTTTTCACCATACTCACATTGTGAGTATTTAACACACTCTCAATTTCCCTGGTAATGGTGCCAAAAACATGTTTCTGACCCACTGTTACTGGTGCTTGATGTTGTAGACCCAAAGCCAAGTTGTTAAAGTTTGTGGTCATCATGTTTTACATAGCCACCATGTGAGCCTACAGGCTTGTTATTGCATCAATTTCTCATACCCCAACCTGCTTCTAAACTATTAGTCAACTGGATCCTCCATTCCATTCTGGTTTTCCCTGAGCAATTCTATTGAGAAGAGTATACAATTCATCATATGTCTTCTCCAATGCTTGACCTCCTGCAACTGAATCAAGAAGAATCGTGGTATTGGGTTCCAAACCTTCAAGG
>JAPFFP010081286.1:0-22374 GCA_026153255.1 Solanum medicagineum | reverse complement strand
TTAGTGGCTTGTACGCGTGACAACCAATCCTTGGGTGGTATTTAAGTTTATGAAAATTCTCAGCTTTAGTTATCTACTTTAGTTAATTACTTCCGCGCAATATGTTTATTATCCCTTGAGTTAAGGCTGATTTGTTCTAGTGGGATTGAACAAGTGTCATCACGCCAATTTTTGGGTCGTGACACCCTAACATCTTAATTTATAACAATTCTTTCTTTATTAAACTAAGTCTTTATAATTTCAACTCATAAACGCGTACAAGAAAAAATATTGAATGATCTAAATTCATTTTTGCTTTAATACGATGATTTTTTTATTTTTTTAATTGTACAATTCAAAAAAGAACAATAGACACAAAAAACATATTTTAATGTTTTATGTTCTTTTTATTCACACTTTTTTTAGTCATTTCACATTAAATCTACACTATTATAAAATTAGGAAGAGGTGGCCCTTGCACGTTGTGAGTTATATGTATACAAACATGTATACGTGGACTAAATGTATCCGCATAGATATGTATCAATCAATAATCCATAAGTCAATATCTTAATGATTAAATAATACTGTAGCATATCTACAGATGATAACCAGTAAGTCAAACAGATAAACTTTAAAATTGAACGGATGGATACCGGTCCTATTGCTAACAATTATGACCAAAAGAAACGATAATGTACATTGACTTCTATTTCTGCAAAACATCCCCTGTCTCTTCTCCCCAACTGAACATCTCTCCTTGTTTTGTGACTAATATAGCATGCCTATTACCGCAGGCAATATTCTGAACGTCAAGTACCACACTTGACTACAGTGATTTAGGACTTAGAGCACTAGATTAACTGACTGCACTCGTAATGTATCAGCACTAGAATTTCTAGCATTTGAGTTGTGCATCAACTCTGACAACTTCTGCTGCAGCAATAGCACTTCCAGTTATTGAGTGACCTGGACAACCATACCCCTGAAGCCAAAAAAGTCAGTAGATTCCTCATGGACACCACAGGTGATAGATATTTGACGAGTCCTTAAAACACCTTGATAGTGCCGCCATCGATGTGCAAAGCTGCAATTGTTGAAATGATTTCAAATTGAAACACTCTGCCTTCTCCCAGTACTGTTAAAAAATATTAAAAAAAATTCGCTTTTAAGCGCATCTACAGTAGTAAATATTTCCTCAGAAGATTCGAGACTTGAAACATTAAGGATAAATATATCTTTTCTACTCACAATATCAACTACTAACGTAATAATGGAATCCAAAAAAATATTAACACAATTAACAAATACAGAGAACAAAAAGAAATACCTTTGTCATTATAGGAGCAATCTCTTTCTCCATGCATTCCCTCACTTTCATTCTGATGGCTTGCTCCTCAGGAGTCAACAGATCAGCAAACTGATAATAGTATGAAGCTTTAAAGCTAAAGTTACTGTCAGCGCAATAACCCCCAAGAATTATGAGCACATAGGAGTAATCTTTTCCAATGTTGATCCCAAGTGTGTGTTCTATTCAACTTAAAGCAGATAATAACAAAGGATATTCGGTTAATTATCATTATAGTTGTAAATTTCTTTTAGGATTATTGTCAATATTAAAATGACATTTTTCACGACTGGAATGGGTGCTTATTTTTCATTGAGAAGAGTGAAGACAGATCAGAAACCTCCAAGTCCAAAGATCAGTCGTTACAGATAAGAGAAAATGACTGATACTCCTTTTTTGATCGAGGATACCGCTGAAATATTGCTTGAGGAGGAGAAAATTATCGTTGTTTTGGTCAGCCACTTGAAACTAAAGGTGTAGCACAAGAGGAAGTTAAATATATAATCACATAGAGAAGAATCTAAATTTGACAAAATGTAAGAATAGCAAAGCACTTGTGAACTATAAAATGTATAGTCTTTTACAATTCAATCATAGAGCACAATCAAAAACTTGATGCAGAAATAACTCTTACTGATCAATGATGAGAAAATTTAGTCCACCTTCTCTCAGAGAGTAAAACCTGCAACTCTCCATTCAAAAGGTGACTTGAGAAAGAAAGTTGTGGGAATACTCAAACTCACAGTGGTACTATATAACTGCAGAAGCAATTCTCTGGCCCACTCAGACTAAATACATCAAGTAACATTAAGTGCATTCTTTTATTGAATGATCAAGGAAGTTGATCTTGTTTGTTTTTGATTTTTACCTGGGTAGTTAGCTCACTTGAGTGAAAGGACAGGGATGAGTAGTCTTTTTTAGCAATGTGAGAGTTGAATAATATCATAAGCATTCATATCTTCTTCTGAAGGAAAAAAGGAGAGATTAGAGATACTCATGATTCAGGTGAGTGTAATATCATAGAAAGTGTTAAAGATTATGGCGAATTTAAAGAAGTCTTCCGTAAGCTAAAACACATTAATATAAGTAGAATATGCATGGACGGAGGAGTTGCAGACTCAACACTTAAATATAAATATAAGTTGAACAAACATGGACAAAATGATTTCATATAATCATTGAGTACCATCTATATAAGAACCAAAAGCTAGTAGCTACCTGATATAGTTATATTAGCACATTAGAGCCTGCCTCTACAAAGAACAAATGAGAACTCGAGATCCTTCATCTCTTTATTTCTCTTTGAGCTCTAAGGAAAGAAGAATGACAATAAATTTTTAATGTTAAGTGGAAGACCCAAATTACTTGTTTAAAAAAATATAAAAGACCAAATCCATTTTTGATAATAGACGTAGTATAAATTGCATCTATAATAACCATTAAAGCAGATAAAGTACTTTAAAGAGGAAAAAAATACAGTAGGAAAGGTCGTATGAATTGTTGACATCAGGAGTACTAATTAATTAAATTTAGATAAACATGGACTTAGCTTGGAAGGAACATAACAATAGTCCACAATACACAGCTTCATCCACAAGCAAAACTTAATTATTTTTTTTTTTGTACAGACAAATAGAGAATGATATTTTACTTAGAGTAGGTTCTAATTCTTTACATGAAAGAGTGGTAAGGTTCAGTAACCTTAAACCCTCGATTTCCTTATGACGTCTGTACGGGAAAAATGAAAATGAGATTACAAAAATAACCATGGTTAAATAAGTTGTAATTGATTAAAACATATACCTTGTGCGAGAACAAATCTTCCTAGTGCAAATTGTAAAATTAGAGAAAATGGTTGAGAAGTGCTAGCTACATGGTGGAAAGATAAATGAAAATAAAGACTCCTGTTGATTAACGGTCACAAAAGTAGCAGTGGATTTCCTTTTGAATGATTTCATCATAAACTATGTTGCAAGTGGAATGACCGTCATCACATGGTGGTGTAGCTGGTAGAATCAATAAGTTGACACAGTTTAAATATTATGAGACCCTACCATCTACCCGATGTGAATTCGAATTAGTCAAACTTCAACATGGATATCAGATACTGAATGAAAAACTTAAGAAGATATAATGAAATGCTTAATTTTGTTGAAGTTGGCCAACTTATCCAACAAATTGTACAAGCACATAGAAGTAAAGGTGACATGATTGATAAATTCAAAAAAAAAACTCCATTAATATTCAAAGTAACTGGTAAACCAAATGCCCATGACAGCATAAGATATACATAACTACTAATGGCCTTTTTTAATAACTCTAATTGACAATTGATTATGAAGCTGCACTTTAATGTTTATCGCTAATAAAAACAACTCATAAGTGAATTTATGACTTTGGTGATTGAAAATTTTAAGCATGCCTTGGATGATTTAGTTGATACACCAACATTGTTTCATGAGATCTTTATGCAGAGATTTTGCTCCCAGATTCTAGTTACAATTTTTAATACATCAACTCTCTCTCTCTCTCTCTCCCTCCCTCTCTCTCCTTTTTTTTCTCCTGGGAATCAAGTAGTTATGTCTATTACATACAAGAATCTGTCTCTTCGAAATCTAAGACACCACATGTTAATTAAGGGAAGTAGCAATAGGCAAGACAATATATAAAGAATAGACATTGAACAATCTACCAAAGAAAACCAGCATGCACAAACCAGAAACAACTGCAAGAACTGATTAGCACATGTATGTCCTCTAATGATTTGAAGAAAAACAAATACACAAGCAAAATTCAGAGCAAAGATAAATGCAATTGCTATATGCAAGCACTAGTTGCAAGGTAACCTGTAATTCGAGTTGTCCCATGATGAGTCATAGAAATACGATTTTTATAACACTTTAAACAAAGAAATTTTGCAAGTTCTCAAGCAAACTTGTTGTTTTGATGTGTGTTTTTGTTGATTTTTAGGAAAAATTATTGAGGCATGGATACCGGGATGAATGAAGATAAAATGAAGGTGAAGAGGCCAAAATATGGGCATTTTGAAGTGGTCCAGGCAACTAGAGAAAAATGGAGGCGAAGTGAGGGTCCACGTGGACCTCCATGGCTTGTGTGACTTCCCACAAGTCATGAGGCCCTTTGTGGCCTCACACTTGGCCATGTGGGGTGGCGTGGCAGTGCAAATTGACCAAGGAAAGCATGACGGCGCATTTCACGGGTCGTGACTAATGAGACGGGCCATGTGTTGGGACGTCAAAGTGACGTGAAGGCATCACCATTGAAAAGCAAGCAAAATGGGTTAAGGGGTGCCAGACGAAGCACTAAACGGGCCGTCTGGAGTGAACGGACCGTTGCACCTGCCGTCGAGGTGACGTGATTGTGTACCGTCGAAAGTTGAAGATTCCGCGCTAAGTGAGGTAAGACTGGTCGTGTCACGGGCCGTGTGACCAACCAAGGTCCGTAACTGGGTTCGTGAAATCAAAGGGTAACTGGAAAATGTTAAGGCCAAGGAGACGACCCGTTTCACGGACCGTCCGGACTCGCACAGACCATCTACTAGCACATGGAGATGTTGTTGGAGGAGAAATGAAGTGCAACCAAACGGACCGTCAAACGGTCCGTTTACCTTCACACAAACCGTTTGGTGAACTGTGTCCATGCTGACAGATTTTTTTCTATTTTAATTAGGATTAGGTTTTCTTTAGATATAAATAGTTATTTTATTTTGTTTTTAGTTAGTCTTGGATGACTAGAGCTAGAAAACATTGAAAAATAATATTTTTCTTAGAGATTTCACAAGATTTTGGGATTTTGCTTACAGTATTCAAGCTTGTAACTTGTAGATCATCGATTCTTCAATAGTAAGTCTTCTATTATGAATTCCTTGTATCGTTGCGAGTTTTATTTCTTGAATATGTCAGGCTAAACCCACAACTAGGGTTGTGGGAACCATGACAAATTAATAAGATAGGCAAATATGGGGTAAATCTCGGGAATGATTAGCGTATATATTGTAGTAATCTTCGTTATAATTTCTTCCTTGATAAGTCGACACATTAGGGTAAGCCTTTATTCTTTGCATACCCGAAAGGGATGTTTTGATTAGAAAAAGAATTCTACGATGGGAATTCGAGGTTTTTAACGTAGTTTAAATACTTGAGACCAAAAGGTGAAAGTATTCCAGGATAAACAACAAGGGTTAATACGTAGACGTTCTGATACCGAAAGGTGATGAATGATATGCATTTAAGAGGGACCGAGAGGTGAATTAGATGTTACATAACTTGTTAGATCTTATATACATAATCATGAACGAGTTACTAGATTCAGCTATCACATCAGTTGTCAATGGGAACACAATCCTAGCTTTGCATAAGTTGTTTGAAATCTAGTCATTCTTGTACTCATTTATTGCTTTACTTTGGTAAGTTAGTTTGAAAAAAATCAAAACCCCCATATTTACTTTATGCACTTTTGTTTCGGGAATAGATATTACATCTGAAAATAGTGCTAATAGATCTATTCTCACGCATTCCCTGTGGGATCAACCTCAACTTTGGTTGAGTTCTATATTTGATCAACGATCACTTTACTATTCCGTTTGGAGTGTAAATTTGGGCATATCAACTTTTGGCGCCGTTGCCGGGGAATACGGCGAAGTAATAGTCTATTAGTTTCTATTTTCAGTTTGTAATACTAGTCCCTAATTTTACTTTTATTTCTTATTCTTGTTTCTTGGTAGGGAGCCAGCGTTACATGTCAAACACCCGAAGCAAAGGTGAAGCACTTGCTCCCTACGACCCCGAGCTTACTAAATCAATTTGTTGAATGAATGCCCAAGAACGCGAAGCAACTAGATAGAGTGAATTGGTAGTGAACCTGGCAGGTGGGGTAAACTACGGTCTGGGTGATGGTGAAAATGCTGGGATGAGGTATCACCTATAGCACCACTTAAACAGGTGTCGCTGCCCGATGTGAGACCCCAAGTGACTCAGCCGCCCCAAGCCGTGAATGATGATGAGGAGCATGTTGGGACCACTGGGGTGATTGTACTTCCCTCACTGCCTGCGGGTGTTAAGTTCACTATCACCAGCACCATGCTGCAGATGCTACAGATGAAAGAGTTGTTCAGCGGAGCGGCAACTGAGGATGCAAATTAGCACATCTTCAACTTTCTAGCAATATGCCAGTCATCTGAGATTCCTGGGGTCAGTCAGCAAGTAATTAGGTTATGGTTATTCTCATTGTCTCTTTCTGGTGCAGCAACTAAGTGGTTGAATGAGCTTCCACGTGATTCCATTTGCACTTGGGGAAAGTTAAAGGAAGCATTCTTGGAGAGGTTCTTCCCTGCATTAAAACAGCTCAAAATCATAGATGACATTAGCTCTCATAAGCAAATACCGAATGAAGCACTACATGAGACTTGGGAGAGATTCAAGCAAAAGCTTAAGCAGTGCCCCAATCATCTCCTCGCAAATGAGCATTTGCAGAAAGTCTTCTACAGCTCCTGCAATTTTGTGACTAAGTTGATCGTTGATGCTGTTTGTGGGGGGTCATAGATGTCTAGGACTTTCTCGAACATCGTGGTGATCTTAGATCATCTAGCTAAGAACAATATAGCATGGTACACTAAAGATGGAGACTGTTCGGGGCTCATCTTTGAGATGACGGAGGAGCAGCGATGAAAGGAGGAGGAACAGGATCAAGACATGGCACACATGAAGACCCAACTGGACTTGTTTTCAAAGCGGTTCTTAGGAGGAGTAGAAAAGGTAAAAGTTGTAGACACAATGCCTAGGTACGATGATCAAGGTTACAACTTTGACGAAGAGGCAAACTTCTTAGGCATCCAGGGGGGTTACCGGCCATTCAAGCTGGTAATCAAGGTTGGAACTATGGTCATGATCAAAACTATCAAGGAAACTGGTAGAACAAAGATGGTTATCAGAACCATGAGCATTAGAAAAATAGTGGGAGAAATTCAAAGTTAGAAGAAATGATGGTAAAGGTACTTGACAAGGTTGAGTCCACGGAGGTAGGGATGCGATATATAAAAGGGGCGATGTCTAATGTTCGACAGTTGGTCGACTCACATTCCACCTCAATCAAGCAACTAGAGCAGCAGATGGGTCAATTGTTAGTAGCCTTAAACCAGAGAAAAGTTGGGTCATTGCCGAGTGACACTATTCAAAACCCAAAGAATGACGGTCATTGCATGGCAGTAACCACGAGGAGCAGTAAGGTACTTTCTGACCCTGTGGTGCCCAATAATATAGGTTTGGATGAAGCTAAAGGCAAGATGCCTAACCCCGTGGAGGAGCATATTGATGACTTGAGTGAAGAAGCAGAGGTAACACCAGTAGAGCCTGAGGTTACTAAAGAGCCTGAGGTGACACCAACAGTGACCCAACGGCTGCCAGCCATTCCTAAGCCACCACCACCTTTCCCACAGAGGTTGCAGAAGAAGGTCAAAGATGGTAAGTTTCAGAAGTTCTTGTCCATGATAAAAGAGATTTCAATGAACATTCCTCTAGTGGAGGCACTTCAGCAGATGTCAGGCTATGCTAAGTTCATGAAAGACTTAGTGACTAAGAAGAGGTCAGCCATGATCGAGCCAGCAAACAATCTCCACCACTGTAGTGCCATCGCCACAAGATCTCTTGTAGTAAAGAAGGAAGATCCGGGAGCTTTCACTATCCCGTGTACTATTGGAGCCTTTGATTTTGCAAGAGCATTCTGTGATCTGGGTCCCAGCATCATCTTGATGCCGCTAGTAGTTTACAAGCAGTTGGGCTTAGGAGCCCCCACACCCACTATAATGCGGCTACTCATGGCGGATAGATCGGTAAAGCAGTCCTTGGGGATTCTATGTGATGTTTTGGTTCGTGTGGGTCGGTTCATCTTTCTGGCAGACTTTGTTATTCTGGACTATCAAGTGGATTTTGAGTTTCCCATCATCCTTGGGAGAGCATTTTTAGCTGCTGGCAGGGCGTTGGTAGATGTTGAGTGAGGAGAGCTAACTTTCAGACTCAACACGAAAGAGGTGAAGTTCAATGTGTGTGCGGCAATGAAGAGACCTAAAGAGGCGGCGGTGATGTCTATCCTCGATGTTGAGGATGATTGTCTGTTTGATATCCCGCTTGAGAAAACAATGATTGTAGACACACTAGCAGCAGTGTTGATGAACTTCCCAAATGACGGTATTAGCGGGTATGCAGACACCATGAATGCGTTGCAAGGTAGGGGAACTAGGCCATTTGTCCCCAGAAAGTTGGACTTGACCTGCAGAACAGGTCCACACCACCAGTGAAACCATCCATTGAGGAGCCTCCAGCTGTGGAGCTCAAGGAGCTACCCCAACACCTCAGGTATGTATTTTTGGGTACTGGCAACACTCTTCCTATAATTGTAGCTGCAGATCTTCACAAAAACCAGGTGGAGGCATTGCTGGGGGTCCTCCTAAAGTTCAAGCGAGCTATTTGTTGGACTATTGCGGATATCATAGGTATTCCTCTAGGATATGCACGCACAAGATCAAATTGGAGGATAATTGTGTGCCCAGTATTGAGCACCAGCGTAGGTTGAACCCACCTATGCAAGAGGTGGTGAAAAAGGAGACCATCAAGTGGCTAGATACTGGGGTGATATACCTCATTTCTGACAGCAAGTGGGTTAGTCCAGAGAAGTATGTCCCAAAGAAAGAGGGCATGACAGTAATAGCCAACGACAAAAATAGGTTGGTCCCTTTGAGACTGATGACGGGATGGCGAGTGTACATGGACTACCGGAAGCTGCATAAATGGACCTTGAAGCACCATTTCCCCATGCCCTTCCTAGACCAGATATTAGACAGGTTGGTAGGTTGAGGGTGGTACTGCTTCTTGGACGGGTACTCGGGCTATAATCAGATATCCATAGTCCCGGAAGATCAGGAGAAGGCTACTTTCACTTGCCCGTATGGGACTTTTGCTTTCAGAAGGATGCCCTTTGAGCTGTGCAATGCCCCAGCCACCTTCCGGCGTTGTATGATGTCAATCTTTTCTGACATGGTTGAAGACACCCTCAAGGTATTTATGGATGACTTCTTTGTAGTGGGTGATTCTTTCGATACATGTATGTTGAATCTTAGCAGGGCACTACAGTATTGTGAGGAGGCCAAGATGGTGCTAAACTAGGAGAAGTGTCACTTCATGGTCAAGGAGGGGATAGTTTTTGGCCATAAGATTTCTGAGAAGGGCATAGAAGTGGATAAGGCGAAGATCGAAATGATTGAGAAACTACCGCCACCCATATCTGTGAAAGGGATCCAAAGTTTCCTTGGGCATGCAGGTTTACCAACGATTTATCAAAGTCTTCTCCAAGATTGCACACCCTTTATGCAAACCATTTGAGAAGGATGCAAAGTTCCAATTTGATTATAGCTGCAAGCATGCCTTTGAGACTTTGAAGCAAAAGCTGATTTCCGCTCCTATGGTGGCTGCACCTGACTGGACTGCCCGGTTTGAGGTGATGTATAACGCAAGCAGAATTGTTGTAGGTGTTGTGCTCGGACAGAAACGCAATAAGATTTTCCACCTCAAATACTATGCCGGCAAGACCCTCAATGATGCTCAAAAGAATTATACAGTGACTGAGCAGCAGTTGTTGGTTGTGTTATATGCGTTTAACAAGTTCCGGGCATATTTATTGGGTACCAAATCAATATTGCGCACCAACCATGCCATTTTGCGATACTTCATGGCAAAGAAAGATGCTAAGCCGTGGTTGATCAGATGGGTTCTCCTACTGTAAGAGTTTGACTTCGAGGTCCTAGACAAAAAAGGATCTGATAACCAAGAAGCAGACTACTTATCCAGATTGGAGGATGAGGCAAGACTGACGGATTGGTTGAACATCGATGATTCCTCTCCCGATGAGCAGGTATTGGCAGCTTCTGTTGATCTCATTCCTTGGTTTGCTGATTTTGCTAACTATCTGGTGAGCGATATTATGCTAGAGGGACTTAACCCTCACCAAAGAAAAAAGTTTCTTTTTGATGTGCATAGGTACTTCTAGGATGACCCATACTTGTTCAGAATATGTGCTGATGAGGTTATCAGGAGGTCCACTCATCCGCAGTGGGGGGTCATCATGGTGGGGCCAGAATAGCGAAGAAGATTCTCCAATGTGGGTACTACTAGCCCACCATCTAAAAAGATGCCCACAACTTGGTGCTGGTTGTGATCAGTGCCAACGACAGGGTAACATCTCCAAATGCCAAGAGCTGCTCATGACCTCTATTCTTGATGTAGAGATTTTTTATGGCTGGGGCATCGACTTCATGGGCCCATTTGTGAGTTCATGTGGAATGAAGCATGTCCCGGTGGCACTATGTCTCAAAATGGGTGGAGACAGTTGCATTGCCAAACAATGAGAGCAAGAGTGTTGTCCAATTTCTGAGGCGGAACATCTTTTCCAAATTTAGGACACCCAGAACTATCATCAATGATGGGGGTTCTCACTTCTGTAACAAGGTTTTTCGTGCAGCACTTGCAAAGTATGGAGTACGACAGCACAAGGTTGCCACACCTTATCACCCCAGACTAGTGGACAGGTTCAAGTGTCAAACAAAAAGATCAAGGAAATTCTGACCAAGTCTGTGAATGCTACCTGGACGGATTGGGCGAGGAAGCTAGATGATGAACTTTGGGCCTACAAGACGACTTAGAAGACACCCATTGGTATGTCCCCATATCAGTTGGTGTTTGGTAAAGCCTGTCATCTGCCTGTAGAGTTAGATCACAAGGCACCTAAGCTTTAAAGAAGCTCAACATGAACTGGGAGAAGGCTGTTGACGTGAGACTTGACCAACTCAATGACTTGGATGAGTTTCGCCTCCACGGATATGAAAGTGCAGCACTATACAAGCAGAGGATTAAGGTCCAACATAACAAGCATATTTCCCAACAGAGCTTTGGTGTTGGTGACAAGGTCTTACTTTACAACTCCAAGTTGAGACTCTTCCCAAGTAAGCTAAAGTCAAGGGGGTCTGGCCCGTACACGATTAGCCAGGTGTTTCCCTATGGTGCAGTTGAGCTACAAGAAGAAAATGGGGATCGATTCAAGGTAAATGACTAGCGAGTGAAGCAATATGTGGGTGCAACAGAAGAGACCTCAAAAATAGAGGTCTTACTCCTTGACGAAGTCTGAGTAGTCAAGACATTGCGTTGTGCCGCGATGTTAAATCAAGCGCTCCATGGGAGGCAACCCATGTATCGTAATAGCATCGAAAAATTTTTAAAAATTTTTTAAAAAAATAAAATAGAATAATATTTAATTTATATGTCATGCATTTTCTTGTTTTTGATTTGTGTTTCTAAGTGAATACAGGTGCTATGTTGGAATTCAAGAGTGCATACATGAAGAAAAACATTTCTTAAGGCCGAAATAGCCTAAAATTTTCCAAAGGAAAGACACACAGCCCTTTTACACGACCGTGTCACGTCCAAGGGTTTATGAGAGACGCTGTTAAGTGCGCGTGTACCAGGTGAGCCAAAATCGAACAAGTCTGGGGAGACGGTCAATCAAATGGACCGTGACAAGTGTCACGACCTGTGAGGCTGGCCGTGGAGATGACGTCGGTGAAGGACAAGGTAGAACACAACATCAAGTGTTATCGAATGAGTGGCCTACATGGCCCGTGAAATGGTGTCGTCACGCGCGTGTGTCCAGGTAAGTGAAAAAATTTTGAAATGAGGTGGGACGGATCGTTCAAACAGACCATGACATATGTCACGGATCGTGAGGCCACCCGTGGGTATCAAGTTCTTCAAGAAAGTCTTCATCTTCATTGCTATTTATCAAGTAAGAACTTAATTTTCCATCTTCTATTGTAGATTTTGGTGCTTGCATGTGTAGATCTTGGCCAAAGATTATTTCTTTCGTGTTTTAATGCTTCATAAGTCATATTAATGAGGTTGGGTGTGCATGTAGAGGTGAAAACCACCATTGTTGAGTTCTTAAGCTCCAAACCATGAAAAGTGAGGATTTGTGTTGTTTTTTGACATGATTTTTGGGGAAATCGAGTTATATATGCTATTGTGTTGACGACATGATTAAGTGAGGTGAATGTACATGAAAGTAGGTGTGTGCGCGTGATAAGCCGAAAATTGGTTCAAGGGGGGTCGGATAGCTGCTCATACGGCCGGTGGCAGGTTTCACGGATCGTGTAACGGCTCGTGTCGCGCCGTCTGTCACTCCTCATGGCCAGGTCCTCTCTGACAGGCCCTTTCACGGACTATGTCTCACTACACGGGCCGTGTAGGGTGTCGTGCACCCTATTCCACCTGCATTATTTTACATAGGTTGCTTTTAAATTTTATATTATATATGTTTTTAAGTGCACTTGCCCTATGATAGACCGGGTGACGCCATTCTTAAGGGTTATTGTCACTTTTATGGCACAGGAGAAGTCTGAGTACCCGTTAGTGCGTCAACCTGCACGTGCAATAATTTCTAACAACGTGTATTCTTTTGTGGCACATGCAGGTACTATAGGTCCACGATGCAGCTTAGTCAGATGCAGTGGTAGGGATGAGCCTGTGTCACTCCTCCATGACTCCCCAACGGTCTCATCTAGAAATCAGGTCAGGAGTGACTCAGGTGATGACCCCTCCAATGGGTTCGAAGTTCGCTATAGATACAATGTCTCCCCCCACTCTCCTTGTGCTATGTGGGCCCATGCATCAGGCCGTCACAGAGCCCCTCAGTATGACGAGGGGGCCCCTTCCACGAGAGTTAAAGAGGAGGCAGCTTCCCTGGAACAGGAGAACACCTCATACCAGGAAGAGCAGGGGAAAACTCCGGAGGCTGAGGGTCATAAAAATGAAGAGCAAGCAAATGAGGTTGAACTTCGGGGCAGTGATGACGAGGCCATTCATTTTGCAATCTCCCAAACGACAGACCCCGAAACAGCTCGGGCACTAATTGTCTTTCTGAGGGGCCGGTGGACAATTCCAGGCGCTAAGGACATCTACATCAACAGTCTTACAAAAGGTTCTGGGGGTTCAAACAGCAACCAGTCCTTCCGGAGGTTTAGGTAATCACTGACCAACTTGACAGGGTCCCAGAAATTAGTGATACCTTTGACTCACATAAGTTCGGTTGGATGGTGCAACCACCAGGGTACTACGGGCCCGCCATTGTGGAAGAATTTTATTCCAACTATGCCGCTAGCCTCCTGAACTCGGTGGAGGGTACCCAATTCAGAAAGGTGAAGAGACAGGTTGACCTTACTAGGTCTCCGTGGTCACATGTAACAGTGTGTGGTACTCGAGTGAATATATTAGAAACCACCATTAACCGATTCCTATTCGGACCAGACTACCAAGC
Organism: Solanum medicagineum; assembly: GCA_026153255.1. Classification (NCBI taxonomy): domain Eukaryota; kingdom Viridiplantae; phylum Streptophyta; class Magnoliopsida; order Solanales; family Solanaceae; genus Solanum; species Solanum medicagineum. Next base: position 8,675 of record JAPFFP010081286.1, on the reverse strand, counting down.
TCCTCCAGATGCCCAGTTTATGGAGAGGCACATGAAGATTATAGATGCGGCACGAATGTCTGACTCGCCATCCAGGGCTGCACTGTTGGGTTGGATCGCAGAGCAAATAGCCATTCAGGGGGCAGAGGCGCCTTGGGTTGCAGACTGTAAGTGTCCTATCGCCAATGCATCGTTGATATTCGCTGCAAAATTTTGGTGATCGGTGGTGCAGGCCAGGCTGAGACCCATAGGTAATGATAATACACTCCAACATTCACATGTTTCTCTTATAACATGCCTGATGTCCAGGTTCGGAATAAATGTGGGCCAAATCATTGTTTTTGAGATGTGGGACCGAGCTTTATCTGGGAGAGCTGGCATGCCCTTCCCGTGCCTGGTTCGTGCCCTATGCAAATAGGCTGGTGTTCCCACTACTCATTTTTTAGACAAGAGGATAGCCCCCAAGGGCGTAGCCAACGTTGCTCTAATGAAGGATGTCCAAAACCCGCTCATGAGGAGCAGAATACGTTCTCTAGGGGGGCCGACAAACTTCCCATCCACAACTCCACAGCAACCCTTGCCATTTGAGGACTGCACTATCGCCCCACTATCAGGCGTGGCTTCTGAGCAGGCCAAGGGTAGTGGTATAGCTCTTCTAGTTCAGCAAGGGTACGCATATGTGCCTTACGAGTTTTTGGCTAGATTGGTGGTGGATTAGCAGCAGACATGGACCATTGCTGATCAGATAGTAGATAGGATCCCCCACGTCGTCCAGTCTCATTCACAGAGGATAGTGTTCCAACGTGACGACGCCATTAGAAGCCAAATCACCACTCTATAGAGCCAAGGCAGCACATTGGATGGATACTTCCACAGCATGTTCGAGATATGACTGTGGATGAGATAAAGGATCTGCTACAGACAGTGAATGGTATGAAGGCTCAAATTGTTAAGTTGACTGTACAGTGCCAGGCACCTACACCGGCCTCGCCTCCAGAGTCATAGATGAACCTGTTTAATATCCCTACGGCGCTGGCTCTGGATGAGATATGGGGTGTTCCACCAGCCCCATTGGAGGCACTTGCACCACCCATTGAGCAGCTCAGGAGGAAGGAAAAGGGTAAACATCAGGATCATCAAAAGTGTCCCCCCGGTGACCCACAGAGGGAAGAAGACCGGCAGATGCTAAGGCCGCCAGGCCCAGCACCAAGCAGCAGTTGAACGGGCAGAACGAGATCGGCTGGCCACAGAGGCTGCACGGGCAGGAGCCTCCGTTAGCACCTTTAGACCGGGAACTACATATGTTGATGATGATACACCAGAGGGGTCCGGTCCCACAGACACTGTTGACGCCTAGGGCGTCCCAAGTATGTTCTATCCCCATATCTGTTCATTTAATTGTTTTATGGTATAGTGAGGACACTACACTATATTTTCGAAGAGGGTGGGGTATCCTGCCACTTTAGAGTTTTTCTTACCATGTTTCTTTTCTCTCAAGTGTATTATCTAGTATAACTGACATGTTTAGGTCGTATTGTTTGTGTAAATATAGGTGTCACAGAAGTCTAGGTAGCCTTTGTGTTGATATTTATGATGTTCCATGTTAACAATGCTAAGTATATATGTGTTTGCATCTCATCCTGACTAACTTACATGATTGTGGTAAGTATTATATGTGTATGATTGGTATTTTGATGAATGAAGTAGGCCTATGTGGTTTAGTACCAACTAGTGTAAAAGATGAGCCATGTGTGTGTGAGCTAATTGCATAATTCCGTCGATGCACTTGTGAGATAGAACTTGCCTAGTTAGTCCCACTGAAATACTTGAATGACTGGATTAGGAGGGGATCTTAGGCTATTGTTGTTGAATAGTCACTTAGGCAAGAAAAGTTGACCAACCAAATGAAATTGTCCCTTCGAACCAAAAGTTGAGCCTAAATGGACCTTTTCTTTGAAATCACCCAAATTCACCTCCCCAGTCTATCTGTTGATCTCTGTATTGGCCCTGGTCTCTCCAAGGACATTGTGAACCTCCGCCTAGGGCAATAGCCTAAGTTGAGGGTAGCTTATGTTGGCCCTGGTCCTTTAGAAAGATATTGTGAACCTTGACCCAAGCCAAAGGCTTAAGTTGAGGTGGCTAGTACAGGGAGAGCAGAAAAATGAGTGTGGAAAAGAATAAAGTGATAAAAAGAGAAAATAAATAGGTTGTGACCGTGAGCAAAGCAATAAGCAAAAAATAAAAAGAATAAAAATGAGTGAATGAGCACGGAAAGCACTTCTTGTACAATAGAAAATGGAAAAATAGGGGCGAGAAAAGTTGGTGGGAAAAAAAAGCGAATGGCTGAGTTGAAGCAAGTGTCTGGGAGAGGCCGTTTAGTTACTTTAATCCTAAATATACCTCGCCCGAGCCTATGTTACAAGTCGAAAAAGTCCGAATGTGATCCTAAAAAGGTCATTCAAGAGTTAAGGTGGTGAAAATAAGGGCAAGTTCATGATCGAGGCATGTGTTTCCATTGGAAGTCATTTCTGAGAGTGAGTGGTCACATTGCAGTCTCTGTTTTACATGCTTACGTTGAGTGTGAACTTCGTTGTGGTGAGGGCACTATCTTTTGCATTAGTTGATTGCTAATTTAACTAGGGTCGCTTTATTCCTGATCATAAGTGGACTGACCATGCATGCATAATGTTTTCCTTAATCTTTGTTGGTCCGTTTGGGGTGTTAGAACATTCCTAAACTTGTTAGCGGGGCATATATATTAAACATTGTGGGGCGATCCATAGTCTGAGTAAGCACTTGTGTTTATGCGTTGTTTGGTAGAGTTGTTACTGCTTGGGGAAAAGCAATCGTTCTAAGTTGAGGGTGTTGATGAGTCGTAGAAATACGACTTTTATAACGCTTTAAACAAAGATTTTTTGCAAGTTCTCAAGCAAACGTGTTGTTTTGATGTATGTTTTTGTTGTTTTCTAGGAAAAATTATTGAGGAATGGATACAGGGACAAATGAAAATAAAATGAAGGTGAAGAGGCCAAAATATGGGTATTTTGAAGTGGCCCAGGCAACTAGAGAAGAATGGAGGTGAAGTGAGGGTCCGCGTGGACCTCCACGGCTCGTGTGACTTCCCGTGAGTCGTGAGGTCCTTCGTGGCCTCACACTTGGCCATGTGGGATGGCGTGGTTGTGTAAATTAGCCAAGGTAAGCATGATGGCGCATTTCACGGGTCGTGAGCAATGGCCGTGTGTTGGGACGTCAAAGTGACGTGAAGGCATCACCGTTTAAAAAAGCAAGCAAAATGGATTAAGGGGTGCCAGATGACGCACTAAAAGGGCCGTCTGGAGTGACATGGACCGTTGTATATGTCGTCAAGGTGACGTGATTGCGTACCGTCGAAAGTTGAAGATTCCGCGCTAAGTAAGGTGAAATTGGATTTGTCATGGGCCGTGTGATCAACCACGGTCTGTGACTGGGTTCGTGATATCAAAGAAGAGCTGGAAAACGTTAAGTCCAAGGAGACAGCCCGTTTCACGGACCATCCGAACTCGCACGGTCGTCTACTCGCGCGTGGAGATGCTGTTGGATAAGAAACGAAGTGCAACCAAATGGACCATCAAACTGTCCATTTACCTTCACACGAACCGTTTGGTGAACCGTGTCCATGCCAACGGATTTTTTTCTATTTTAATTAGGATTAGGTTTTCTTTATATATAAATAGTTATTTTATTTTGTTTTTAGTTAGTCTTGGACGGCTAGAGCTAGAAAACATTGAAAATATTATTTTTCTTAGAGATTTCACAAGATTTTGGGATTTTGCTTACGGAATTCAAGCTTGTAACTTGTGGATTAATCGATTCTTCAATAGTAAATCTTCTATTATGAATTCCTTGTATTGTTGCGAGTTTTATTTCTTGAATATGTTAGGCTAAACCCACAACTAGGGTTGTGGGAACCATGACAAATCAATAAGATAGGCGAATATGGGGTAAATCTCGGTATTGATTGGCATATATATCATAGTAATCTTCGTTATAATTTCTTCCTTGATGAGTCGACACATTAGAGTAAGCCTTTTATTCTTTGCATGCCCGAAAGGGATGTTTTGATTAGGAAAAGAGTTCTACGACGGGAATTCGAGGTTTTTAACCTAGTTTAAGTACTTGAGACCGAAAGGTGAAAGTACTCTGAGATAAACAACAAGGGTTAATACGTAGACGTTCTGAGACCGAAAGGTGATGAATGATATGCAGTTAAGAGGGACCGAGAGATGAATTAGATGTTACATAACTTGTTACATAATCATGAACGAGTTTACCACTAGATTCGACTATCGCATTAGTTGTCATGGGGAACACAATCCTAACTTCAAATAAATTGTTTGAAATCTAGTCGTTCTTTCACTCATTTATTACTTTACTTTAGTAAGTTAGTTTGAAAAAAACCAAAATCCCCATATTTACTTTATGCACTTTTATTTCGGGAATAGATATTACATCTGAAAATGGTGCTAATAGATATATTTTCATGCATTCCCTGTGGGATCGACCTCAACTCTGGTTGAGTTCTATATTTGATCAACGACCGCTTTACTATTCTGTTTGGAGTGTAAATTTGGGCGTATCATCCCACCCTGGTATGGGTTCGATTTCTTTTTGGCACTACAAAATTCCTCAGAGAAAGAAGAAAATCATCATCATAGCCTCAGAACAATTATTATTAGTATTATTGCCACTACTGTTGATTCTCACTTTGAGTTTAAGGATTGGTTGTTGTTTCACTGAAAAGGGATATTGAATTTATATTTTTTCCAACACAAAAAATAAAATCGCATGCATGATGAGGTGAAATCTAAAAGCCAAAATCAAGACTAAATAGAAATAGCATCATGTTATATAATAAGTATAGTATTAACTAAAAGCTATAAAATAACTCTAGAAGATTAAAGAAGAAATGAGAATGAAAGCTGAAACTGAGAAAGTAGAGAGAATTATATATTACTCTCAATTGGTCCATTTTGCTATCCAAATGTAGAGTCTATTTATAACCAAATTGTGAAGACATATCCCACTATATATGCGACCCACAACATCATTGTAAGCGTAATTAAGTGGGTGGGACCTACTATCCATTTAGCCCAATAATTTCTCCTTTACAATACAATTTTCATTTAAAACACTCCCCCTAAATTGTTCATCTAAAAAAGAGGTTCTATGTTACCTTAATATTCATTAGTTGCCTCTTTAAAAACCTTTCTAGGAAAAATTCAGTGGGAAAAAGGTTTCTTAGGGAAAAAGAGTACAATATACATTTTCTCCCCCTGATGAAAGCTTCATTTGATACTTTGGAGATGGCGCATTCCAATCTTATATCTTAACTTCTCGAATGTTGACGTTGGTAATGCCTTAGTGAATTAATCTGCAAGATTATCACTTGAACGAATCTGTTGTACATCAATTACACCTTTCTTCTAAAGATCATGTGTGAAAAATAATTTTGGTGAAATATATTTCGTTCTGTCTCCCTTTATGAAGCCACCTTTTAACTGAGCTATGCATGCGACATTGTCTTCAAATATGACTGTGGGTACTTTGACGTCATTTTTCAGTCCATACTTCTCTTGGATGAAATGTATCATCGATCTCAACCATATACATTCTCTACTTCCTTCACGAATTGCTATTATTTCAGCATGATTTGAAGAAGTAGCAACGACGGACTACTTTGTAGATCCCCATGATATAGCAGTTCCTACGTACATAAACAGATAGCCTATTTGAGATTGAATTTTATGTAGATCAGATAAATAACCTGCATTTGCATGAACAACAAGGTCTGCATAGCCTTTGTTAGTATAAAACAAACCGATATCAATTGGACCTTTCAGGTATCGCAAAATATGTTTGATACCGTTCCAATGCCTTCGTGTTAGGGAATAACTGTATCTTGCTAGCAAATTAATAGAAAATGTTATATCAGGTCTAGTTAAGTTAGCAAGATACATAAGTGCTCCAATAGCACTGAGATATGGTACTTCAAGACCAAGGAGTTTTTCATCCTCTTCTGGAGGACGGAATGAATCTTTATTCACTTCAAGCGATCTAACAACCACTAAAGTACTTAACGAATGTGCTTTGTCTATATAGAATCATTTTATGATTTTCTCGGTATAGGCACATTGATGAACAAAAATCTCATCTACTAAATGTTCAATTTGCAGACAACAAACAAAGTTTTGTATTTCCGAGGTTTTTCATCTTAAATTCTTTCTTTAGATATTCAATTGCCTTTTGGACCTATTCAGGAGTTTCAATGAGATTTATATCATTAACATAAACAGCGAGTATTACAAACTTTGATCCCGTTTTCTTAATAAACACACATGAATGACATCGCTTATATATCCTTTAGTTGTCAAGTATTCACTAAGGCGATTATACCACATACGCCCAATTATTTTAGACCATATAATGACCTTTGCAATTTGACTAAGAATATTTCTCAAGACTTATTTCATGTTTCAGGCAATTTAAATCCTTCTGGGATTTTCATGTAAATTTCGCTGTCAAGTGAACCATATAGGTAAGCTGTGACTACATTCATTAAATGTATTTCCAGATTTTTATGTACAGCTAAACTTGAGATATCGAAAAGTTATTGCATCCATAACAGGTGAATATATTTCATCATAATTGACACAGGGTCTTTGAGAGAATCCTTGTGCAACAAGGCGTACTTTATATCTTACAATTTCATTTCTCTCATTTCGCTTTCGCACAAAAATTCATTTATAGCAAACTAGTTTAACACCATCAGGGGTTTAGACTATAGGTCCAAATACCTCATGCTTAGCGAGTGAATTCAACTCAGATTGAATTGTTTTTTTACATTTAGGCCAATCATCTCTGTGTCAACATTCTTCGATGGATTTAGTCTCAATATTTTCACTATCTTGCATGAGATTAAGTGCACATTATATGCAAAATCATTATCCACTGTAATTTTCGATCAATCAAAATTTATCTCAGCATCAGTAGAACTTATAAGAAGTTCTTCATACACTTGAGTCTCAAATTCACTGATTTCTTCAGGAATATCAGGATTTCTCAAGTTTTGACTTTCTTCAGGAGGTTGTTCTATAGTATCATCTTTATAATTCTTTACGCATCTTTTTCTAGAATTTTTATCCTTTGAACCCAATGGTCTACCACGCTTCAGGCATCTTTACGATTTAGAAGCTGTGATACTAGCAGATGGTCCCTTTGGGATATCAATCCGGATAGGTACATTTATTGCAGGGATATGTGACTTTGTTATCCATTTCAAATCAGTAAATGCATCTGGCATTTGATTTGCGATTGTCTACAAGTAGATGATCTTCTGGATCTCCTGTTCACATATGCATGTTCGTGGATCAAAATGAGATAGTGATGAGACTTTACACGCAATTTCTTTAACTTCTTTTTGGGGTTCCTTTTTCTCTCCCCCTAATTGCAAGAAAATTCTTTCATCAAACGGATAATCCGCAAATCTAGTTGTAAATAAATCTCCTGTCAATGGTTCAAGGTATTGAATTACGGAGGGTGAGTCAAACCCAATATATATACGTAATCTCCATTGAGGGCCCATCTTAGTACGATGTGGTGATGCTACAAGCATGTATACCGCACAACCAAAAATTCGTAGATGAGCTATATTTGGTTCATGACCAAATACTAATTGTGATGGAGAATATTTATTATAACTAGTCGGTCTGAGATGTACAAGTGATATTGCATGTAAGATAGCATGACCCCACGCGGTAGTGGGTAATTTTGATTTCATAAGTAGGGGTCTTGCTATCAATTGTAGCCGCTTAATAAATGACTCTGCAAGGCCATTTTGAGTATGAAAATGAGCTACCTGATGTTCAATTTTTATCCTAATTGATATGCAGTAATCATTAAAAGTTTGGGATATAAATTCACCAACATTATCTAGACAAATAGATTTAATTGGATAATCTGGGAATTGCGCCCTTAATCTTATTATTTGTGCCAGTAGCCGCACATACGCCGGGTTGCGGGATGATAAAAGGCACACATGAGACCATCTTGATGATGCATTTATTAGGACCATAAAATATCTATACACTCCACTATGTGGGTGAATCGGTCCACATATGTCCCCATGTATACGTTTCAAAAATCTCGGAGATTCGATGCCGACCTTCAGGGTTGATGGTCTGGCAATTAATTTGCCTTGATAGTAAGTAACACATGAAAATTAGTCATTCGCAAGAATCTTCAGGTTCTTTAGCAGATGACCAGTGGAATTTTCAATAATTCGTCTCATCATTATTGATCTAGGATGACCTATTTGGTCATGCCATAGCATAAAAGTTTTTGGATCAGTAAACTTCTGAATTACGATTGAATGTGCTTCACTGACATAAATTTCTGCATAATATAGGCCAGATGATAAAGTTGGCAATTTTCTCAAAATATATTTCTTTCCCGAGACACTCTTGATTATACCAAGGTATTCTGCATTCATTTCATTTAGGGTGTGTTTAGTATGGAGGAAAATATTTTCGATTGAAAATATTTTTCAGGAAAATGAGTTGATTTCTAACTCATTTTCTCATGTTTGGTTGGTGTGAAAAATATTTTTTCGCAAAATATTTTTTATTGTTTGGTTAATGAATAAAAATATTTTTTAGAAA
>JAPFFP010081275.1:0-22377 GCA_026153255.1 Solanum medicagineum | reverse complement strand
AATAAGCAATGAATAACATCACAACAATATGACATGTATGAATGATGCATGTAGTAAAACATACTTACAATTCATTTAACTCATATATATCATAAGACATAAATGTGGGAAGAGACCTCAACCGACATAAAATAAGACCAACTACAACTCGAAATCCCGATGTCAACCCTACACCGGAAGAAAGGGGGAAGTTACTTGCCAAGTTAAACCTTCTAATACCTAAGTGGATCCACTAAGCCTTTTGGTGAACCGGGTATTTATCTCTATTTCTTGGACTCAAGTACTCACCACAAGCCCAAACTTGGGTACTCGCCATAAGCCCTCATATTTAGGGTACTCACCTCTTAGAAATTTAGGGACTCGCCTCTAATCCCTTTACCTATGGTGGCACGTAGTTTTAAGACTTGGGGACTCGTCTCTAGTCCACTCAGTGCTAAGTCTAATCCCATGGAGTATATAAGATAATCATACTTTAATAACTTGCAATAAACATAAAGACATGGCACAAGTAGCTCTTAACATCATTGACCTCATATGGTGAACTTAACTTCAATCATAAGAATAGATCATCACCAACGTTATCCTTTCGTTAACATCAACATCAAAGGATTACAAGAGGTATAATCTTAGAAAAAGGGGCTTGATCTGGCCCTACAACATCATCAACATTTTCATGATTTAAACACATCTTTAGAAAGCTTATAATCATCATAGAGTCACTTGAATTATAACTCAATCAATAGATCATCAAAACTCAAAGAATCCTTAAAAAGGCATTTTATCAAGCTCTTGGAGGGTGTGTAATGCTAGTGTAAAACCATGCAATTCAAGAGTGAAATCATGCAAGAAAATCCATTGTAAAACATCAATCAACACCTTGCAACACCCTCAAGCTATATACATCAAAACCCCTCATCAAATCTTACATTAGATCCAAGATTTATAGCTCAAAACATGCTAAAACAATTATACTTTCATAAACTCAAATCACTGTGCAGTAAATTTCTTAATATACAAAACCCACAAGTAAAATCAACTTTAAATCACGTAATTTGAGTAGAAAAGAGATTTAGGCACCATGGGTGGAAGGACCCAATAGTTCAACGCCACATACCTTAGCTGTGGATAAGCTTATGAAGAAGACTTTAATGGAGGCATTAAGTTTGAATATAATCCTTGATGAAATCCTTAAGATTGGTCTTGTGTTTTGGGACTTGAATCTTGAGAGAAATATTAGTGTAAGTGTTTGAGTGAGTATTGGGGAATGTTTAGGATGATATTAGGGTGAAATAAGGATACGTATAGGTATTTTCTAGTATGGGAACCCTTCGGCCCAAGTCTTGAAAGTCTTGAACCGAAATAAAAAAACCGGACCAAAATATTTCGCGACGCGAATTACTCATTGGAATTTGCATTTCTGCACAAACGAGTTCTACGAAAATGGGCATAAATTCTTCATCCGAACTCGAAATGAGGTAAAGCTAAGTACGTTGGAAAGCTAATCCATAGAGATTTAGTATGGTATGCTCGTGGGCCACCCAATTCTTTGTGTGATAAGAAATATAACCCTTTAAAGGTGACCCTCCTAAATCGCATTTTTTGCGATTTTTGGGTTTTGATACGGTTGCTCTAAAATAGGGATAAGACCCTTCTCCCCCTAATTTTGACCCCCTGAACAAGATATCAAGATGGATTTTTGATATCAAACATGGATTTTGAGAAATAAGGAATTTAAAATTTTGGGCATTCCGAGGAACATTTTCGGGCACTTTTTGGGGTCGTTTCAGAGTAAATGGCCTCAAAGCAGAATTCTGATGGTTTCGTCATCTCTGAAATGGTCAAATTAGGCTAGGAATATATTCGATGAAATTATATTGAGTTTTATAAATTTAGCCTTCGAAATGGATCGATAGTTGACTTTAGTCAATGTCCTTGGGAAACATGCCCAAATGGAAATGCTGACCCCACCGATGGATTTGAAACATCGTGGGATTGTTGAAAATTGATTTTGGTGCGTCATTTGAGGTAAATTCGCTGTCGTTTGGCTGTATTTTGGATATGATTTCGAAAACTTTGAGTTGCAATTTCTTATTCAAAATTTGAGTCAGATTTTGATGAAATTTGGGTGTATTCTTTGTGTTTTTGCGAGTAACATGTCTTGGTAATGTCGAAATCAATTGATAGCACCCCTATTGGTGCAAAAATACAATTTTTGTTGTTGTTTATGTCATGGTTTATTGGAAAAATTCAAAATATGATATCTCGCCAATTTTCTCCATTTTAGTCGTAATTGATGTAATTTCACCTATTTTATGAGATTTTACAGCTAAATCAGTCATAATGATCTTGTGACTTATTTTTTAACAACTAAGAAACATCAGGGAGTATTTTAGAGGGGAAAATTTGGCTAGATTGACACAAAGCAACAGACGTTGGATGCCAGATAGGCTAGGCTTTATCTAAACCCTAGACTCAGCTGAAATGTTTGCATATTTGAGTTGGAATATGTAGAAATATACTATTTATGGATGGAGTTATGGAGTATATGTTGTATATGGTTGGGGTGCAATATGTGTGTCGTATATATATATATAATATGTTATGGGACAGTAGTTGTTGTATTGAGGGATTTGTTAGATGTAGTTGCTATATTACCCGAGTTCTTACATTATATGACTAGGAAAGGGCCTTAAAAGGGTTGGTTGGAGTTGTGAACATGTGACAGGTATGTACACAGAACTTGAATCTTGCTTCTATGTGTGTACTCTGAGGCTACTGGAATATACTAGCTATTGAGGATGACTTGTGATTACGTGCTATCCTGTGTACTGAATCTAGTATCTATATCTGGTTGGTATGTATATGCATGATGTAGCTGCGATTATCTATATCTTTTCTTAGTACTTCTGGTATAACTTCTTTATTAAACATGATTTTGTATTGCCCTGTGGTCGATATGATCTTATATACTACTGTTATGTGTTATGTACTTGTGCCACTGGTCAGTGACTTGAGAGGCACACCATGTTTTGAGGACAAGTATAGTGCACCCGGAAGGGAGTCTTGCATTCTATGATATGAGAGGCATTGCTACTAAGCCATTAGTAGGTTTGAGATGAGTGTATGACCCTGTTAATGAGCGGTAGGTTTCATCCTTTGTGTTTCTCGAGATTATCTGTGACGAGATACGAGCTGTGTTAATTCTAGGTATGGGATCCTATTCAAAGAAGGGCACTTTTTAGTGGGATGGCACATGGTTGCCTTGGCGATGTCCTAGATAGCATATATACTGCGATATGATTCTGAGTAGGTGACATCTTTCTGATTATCTGGCCTCTTGGGCCTTAGCTTAGGTTATACCGACACTGCCCTATTCGTTTGTTTTACACAGAAAGGGGCTTGGTAAGGGCTAAATATAAGTTAGAGCCTGGGGCAAACATGCGCACTAACTTGACTTGCACCTGTATGAGTGGCTATTGCCTGTTGCTACAGAGGTATGAGGACTGCGAGACTGTGCATTGATTTTATGTCACACCGTGACTTGATTACGAGCATACTATGATTCTACTGGGCCTATCTATCAGTGTCACAACTCAAGCCTAGGTCCTAGACATGATACGGCACAAGGGAAACCCAAAGGGACCCCATGCAAGCCTCTTAGAACATCATTACACATCCTTGGTCGCGGAAGCAATAGAAACAACATAAAAGAGTAAGAAATAGGGGACAACAGGACTAAGGGAAAGCTTGCATAACATCATAACCAAGAGACAAGAGTCAAAGCTCATATCATAGATACATAATATGTCCAACAAACACCTCTAGTACATAGATTAGAGCGGGGGCCAAGACAAAGCAACCTGGCTCACCCTCATAGTCAAAACAGAAGATAAAGAAGAATGTCTCAATACATAACAAGAGAACATAGGATAAGGTCCCCAAAATGGAAGACTCACCAACTAGCTTGAGTGTCACCGCACTAGCCACGTGGAGAACGATGATCAAGTTGGGCTCCGGTTCCTACATGGTGATATCATGTATTTTGAGTTGTCTAGAAGCATAAGCTATGACCTTACCATTTTGCATCAACACACAACCCAAACCAACCTGGGAAGCATCAGAATAACACACAAATCCCTCAAGCCCATCTGGTAGTGACAATATAGAAGCGGACACAAGCTTGTCTTTCAATGTTTGGAAGCTCCTCTCATACTCATCGGTCCACACAAACTTAACCTTCATTTGTGCCAATTTTGTCATAGGGGGAGCAATGTAGGAGAACCCATTCACAAACCTTCTATAATAACCAGCTAGGCCCAAGAATCTCCTAATATCCGACGGGTCAATGGTCTAGGGCAATTTCTAATTATATCGATTTTCTTAGGATCCACTTTTATACCATCTCTCGACACTACATGACCGAAGAATGCAACCTCCTTCAACAAATATTCACACTTATCATATTTGGCATACAATTTCTCCTCCCTCAATCTTTGCAACACAATCCTCAAATACCCCATATGCTCCTCCCTACTATGTGAATAGATGAAAATATCATTAATGAAGATCGCAATAAAGGAATCAAGGTAAGGTTTGAAGACCCTATTCATTAGGCCCATGTAGATGGCCGGTGCATTGGTCAACCCAAACAACATCACCACAAACTCATAATGCCGATATCTAGTCCGGAAGGCTGTCTTAGGAATATCACACTCCCTCACCCTCACTTGATGATACCCGGACCGAAGATTAATCTTAGAGACGATTGGTCAAACAAGTCATTAATCCTCGAAAGGGGATATCTATTCTTGACGGTGACCCAGTTGAGTTGCTAGTAGTCAAGGCACATTCTAAGTGACCTATCATTCTTCTTTACAAACAACACCGAAGCACCCTAAGGTGATTGACTAGGTCTAATAAATCTCTTCTCCAACAAATCTTTCAATTGTTCCTCTAACTCCTTCAACTCCGCCGAGGGCATATAGTAAGGGGAATGGAGATAGGTTGAGTATCGGGGAGGAGGTCTACGCCAAAATCTCCCTTTCGGGAGGGACACCGGGAAGGTCATTTGGGAAGATATCAACAAAAGCATTTACAACTGGTATTTACTCAATGGAAGGGACTTTGGACTCCACATCTTTAACCCTCACAAGATGATATAAACACCCTTTAGAAATCAACTTATGGGTTTTACTACATGAAATGAATCTACCTTTGACAACCACATCTTAACTTTCCAACTCAAGGACGGGTTCATTAAGGAATTTAAACTTGACCCTATGGGTTCTATATTCAATAGAAGCATAGCAGGCATGTAACCAATCCATCCCAAGAATGACATCAAAATCTACCATGTCAATTCAACAAGATCATAAGGCAATACAAAATACAAATAGGACAACTCCTATGAACTTGCTAGCAACAATAGAGGCACCAATAGAAGTAGACACTTCATATGACTCATGCAACAACTCAGGGTCAACAAGGAACTTTTTAGCCACAAAAGGGGTAACAAAGGAAAAATGGCACCCAGATCAATCAAAGCATATACATCAAAGTCAATGATTTGCAACATACCGATAACAACATCAGGGACCTCACCAACCCCTTGCCTCCCATGTAGAGCATACAACCGATTGTGCCTCGGGGCACCACCTTGATGACCACCTCTACCCAATGGAACCATAGTTGTACCTCGGCCCTTGCCACGGTATCTTGGACAATCTATCCTTTTGTGACTAAGCTCTCCATAATTAAAAAACATGCATTAGAACACTTCAAACACTGGCCATTATGACTCTTTCCACATCTAGGGCACAAACCCATAGGAGCCACACCACCATCACCTTGAGGCCTAGGGAAGTCATTGGCGAACCCCCTATTAGTAGCATGAGAAGGCCCTTGGCCTTGATGAAACCTAATACCCTTTTTGAATTTACCCTCAAATCGGGCCCTCTTGGCCTTATACCCCCTTCTCTTCCTCAATTTCTCCTCCTCCATTTGCTTGGCATAGGTCATCAACCGATACAAGTCCATGTCACTAATTAGCATGGTGGACCAGCATTCTTCACTCACCAAGTCAGAGACCACCATCACAAATTTATTCATCCAAGATCTAGGATTGGCCACCAAATGAGGAGCATACTTTGAAAGTTGATTAAACTTGAGGGCATACTCCCTCACACTCATAGCACCTTGTTTAAAGTTCGTAAACTCTTCCAACTTTGCTTCGCTAAGCTCAAGGGAAAAAAATCGATTAAGGAAAGCCAATTTGAACTCCTCTGAAAGAATCACATAACCATTTCCCTTCTCCCACTTCCATTGATCATACCAAATTTGAGTTACCCCTTTGAGTTGGTACGCCGCCAACTCCGCCTTTTCATTCGGCTCAACACCCATGATATTTAAAATTTTGTAGACCTCATCAATAAATTCCCTTACCCTAGCTCCCGGGGTAGTAGCATGAGGGGCTTGGGCCCCTTGATTGACTTGGTTGGCCACCAATTGGGCAAGCATAGTGAGAGCATCCCAGAGCTCACCATTGGTAGCTTGCTCCTCAGGAGTTTGGGCCTTTCTTCCTCAAGTGTTAGGCATGATCTAGCATAGTATAGAAAAATCGTTAGGAGGAAAAAACTTACTACAACTCTATAGCATGACTTAGAACATGAAGAAGGGAAACATTTCCTAAAACGTCTCATAACTTCCTATTCATAGTCATGGCGCGCTTCACAACCTTGAATAGGACTTTGATCGACGCGGTATGTTGGACTACGAGGATCTGTGAACCTAGTTCTCTCATAGCAAGTTTGTCATGACCCAAGCCTAGGGCCTACATGTGACATGGCGCAAGGGGAACCCAAAGGGACCCCAAGCAAGCCTCTTAGAACATCATTACACATCCTTGGCCGCGGAAGCAATAGAAACAACCTAAAAGAGTAAGAATAGTGGGCAACGAGACTAAGGGAAAAGCTTGCATAACATCATAACCAAGGGACAAGAGTCAAAGCTCATATCATAGATAAATAATATGTCCAACAAATACCTCTAATACATAGATAAGCACGGGGGCCAACACAAAGAAACTGAGCTCACCCTCATAATAAAAATAGAACATAAAGAAGAATGTCTCAATACTTAACAAGAGAACATAGGCAAAGGTCCTCGAAATGGAGGACTCACCAACTAGCTTGAGAGACACCGCACTAGTCACGTCGAGTATGATGATCATCTTGGGCTCCAGTTCCTACATGGTGATATCATGAAGGCAAAAGTATGCATTAGTATGTTTGAATGTACTAAGTATGTAGGATACAGTGCAATAAGAGATAGACATCATAATCTAAATGCATAGCAATAGCCAATACGCAACATATAACAATATGGCATGCATGCTTAATGTTAAAGTAAAACATGCTTAATAACTCATGCTCACATAAGATATCATATGTGTAGAATAGACCAAGCTAGATTTCCAAAGTACCAACCCCTTGGTAGGTTAGTGATTATGCCACCCCATCACTTAGGTGGTGAAGTACTAATCCTTCACTTGGTTGGTGATGATACTGCCCCATCACCTAGGTGGTGAAGTATATCCCTTCACTCGGTTGATGAGTACAAAACCCTAAATCAGTTAGTGATGATGTTGCCCCATCTCTTGGTGGAGAAGTACAAAGCCTTCACTCGGTTGATGAGTACAAACCCCCATCTTCGTCATTCGGGTTCCTAGATCCCTTGGAATAGGGGTAGTCGAATGCCACACTTTATATAAGATTTATCATATACATAAGCTCATTTAATCATCATAACATCAATCACATCATATTCGATGCTTTGGACCTTCAATCCCTCAAGAAACCATAATCGGACATTTTAACAAACACTTAGAGGTTGTGAAATGGTAGTATAAAACCATTCAATTTAGAGATGAAATCATGCAAGAAAATCCATTGTAAAATCCTCAATCAACACCTTGCAACATGCTCAAGCAATATACATCAAAACCCTTTATCAAATCTTACATTAAATCCAAGATTTATAGCTCAAGAGATAGCAAAACGGTCATAACTTTACCCAGCTTTAACATAGTTCATAGACATGTTCATTATAGAAAACTCATTTGTAAATCAACTTTAAATCATGCAAATTGAGTAAAAAGAAGATTAGGTCACCATCGTTGAAAGGACCTTATGGATAAAATCCATGTACCTTAGCTTTGAAGAAGCTCTTGATGAAGATTGAAAATGGAGGCTAGAAGTTTGAAGGAAATCCTTAGTTTTGGATGAGGGTTTTGAGACATGGATTTTGGAGTAAAAATATAGAAGCGTTTGAGTGACTATTAGGAAATGTTTAGGATGATATGAGGGTGAAATAACGCTAAGTATAGGTAAAAACACGTTTGGGAACACTTGGGCCCATGACCCAAAATCCTTGGACGGAGATAGAAATCACTGGCAACAAAATACACAGGTCTGCATCTGGTCTGCAACGCGGAGGTCATATTAACATATGTCCACGATAGTTGTGCATCGTGGTGCTATCGTGGATCAATTCTGGGTAAGAAAAATTATGAAAATTGAAATTGCTAATCATTTGCTCTTAAATCGGGGTTAGACCCTCCTCCCTCTAATTTTGACCCCCTGAAAAAGAATATGAAGTTGGATTTTTGATATCACGCATGGATTTTCAGATATATGCAATTTAAAATTTTGGGAATTTCGACGCATTTTTTCGGGCACTTTTGGGGTCATTTCAATCGGGGGAACCTATGATACCCCTGTTATTACTGCACGTTTATTTTCATTATGTAGCATTATTTCCTGCCGAGCCTAATTCTATTTCGACTATTGACATCTACACACTGTTATACTGAGATTAGCTGCTACTTTGAGTTCCTTGTATACCTTGGGAATGAGTTGTTTATTGTGACTTTGGAGGGATGATGTGATCGGGGGATCTAGATCCGATTAGAGAGAGAGATGAAGATTTTTATGATGTTACGCTCTCAAACCTAAATGACATACCCTGTTGTTCAAGTCTCCGGTGGTCACGTCCCAGTGTCTAGACTTGGGTAATGCTCCCTATGGTCCTAGTCTCACGTGGTCACGTCCGAGTGTCCAAGACCGAGGTGTCGATTCTAAAGAGGTCTGAGCAATTGTCATTACATTGGGCCTAGGCCCCTGTTGACTACACTTTTGGGGCTAGCCCCGGTGATTGATATTTTAGATCGAGGACCCTATTGATTACATTTGGGGGCGAGGCCTCGTGATTGATATTTCGAGTTGAGACACACTTGTTATGCGAGGGGGATTCTTTCTCCTGCGGGGGATACATCCCTCTGTTCAGCATGTATATATTGGATTGGGTGCCACATGTCGTCACAAGGTCAAGGGCCTAGATTTATATGATTGTTGGGTCTAGGCCCGTGATTGATTACCTGCGGATCCACATACCTATTCACATCCCGATTGTGCGTAGGTGTACCTTCTGTGCTAATGGGGGCTCAGGGGCCATTCAGGCTTAGACACTAGGACCTTACACCCACGTAAAACTGACTCTTCTTCTGATAATATGGAGAGCTGGGCTTTGTGATGGTTTTAAGGAATTCCGTGATGATCTTTTGATTCTATATTATGTGCAGGTATACGTTCTAGGCTTATGGGGGCTCAGTTTGTGTATATGCATAGATACTAAGGCCTTACACTCACGTACAACACTATGCCTCAGTTGCTAGTAGTTATGGTGTGAGCCTATGCAGTTTTTGTCAGGGGTATCAATGTTCATCATTTTGGGTTGGTTCACTTATCATTGTTCATCTCCTTGGTTGGTTCAATGGTGGTTTGATGGTTTCTAGACCTGCCTTTTGCTTGATCTGACTTCTTTTGATACAATACTACAGTTTTCTTTATATTTGGGCTTTATATATATTTAATGTTTCACTCGGTTAGCGGATGATGCCTACTGGGTGCCTTTTCTGTTACTCACCCCTACTTCTGCATCTTCCCATGGTTCAGGTCCAGGTATATGCCGTGATAGCTAAGTTAGAGAACTTCGGGTGCACTCAGGAGACTTTTGGTGACCACCACCAGATCTGGTTTCTTCGCAGTCTCCTTTCTATTGATGGCCATCTTTTGTATCCAAACATTGGCCTTGTATAGTAATGTTATGTATTTGTAAAGGCACTCTAATTTTGTATATTATTATGATTATTGATATATGTATAGATATGTCCTTGTGTCTATTGTAACTTTGTACAGTTGACTTCTAGGTTTTAGGTAGGTTTCAGCATATATATTTTTGTTATATCGATTTGGTTTGGACTAGAGAGCTACGACAGGTATCCTTGGGATGGGAATTGGCTTGCTTGTAGGTAGGATTAGCAGACGCCATCATGATCGGGACCGAGTCATGACAGAAAATCTTCATTAGCTAAATACCACCTAAGGATTGGTTGTCACATGTACAAGCCACTAGTAATACAGGAAATCAAAAAAAGGTACAAGTATGAATTGTCTTTCTGCTCGAATAGAAAAAAGCATAAAAGAAACAAGAACAAGCAAGTCAGCCAGATGACAACAGCTACATCTCTAAATCTCCTGTGAAGCCTCGGATGATCAAGGAAAAATACTACCCACTATCCGAGCTCAGAACCTACACAAGTGTAGAAGCAAGGGGTAAGTACCATAAGCAACACGATACCCAACACGCTAACAAAACAAAGTAAGCCCAATAGTATACACAAACTCCTTTCATCCCAAACCGACCTCCACAACTACAACCAGCATAGAAAATCAACCAACCCAACAATACACAATACACAATAGAAATAGTTTTTCAGAGTATCACAATTCCAAATCACAAGTCACAACTCACAAGTGATAACACAATCAATCATAGGAATAACATCATGCCACACAAGAATATGCAAGGATGAGATGCAATGCTTACGTAATAATCATTGGCAATGACCTTGGCATCATAACATCACTGGAAAATACCTTAACATCACAATATCGCCGGTAATGACCTTGGCATAATATCATCGTCGAAAAGAACCTCGGCATCACAATATCACTAATAAAGATCTCAACATCACAATCTCGCTGGCAATGACCTTGGTATCACATCTCGACCGGTAAAGACCTCGACCACAATTTTCACTTTCTCACTCATATCAATAATTAGAACCAATGCAAGTATGTGTGATATAGAACGAATGAACATGAAATGATGTCCACAAACAAATCCACTTATAATATTCAACCACAACAATATATCTCAATATAGAATTCCAATCACTTAACCACATTTTCAATTCAAGTATTACAACACCACGCTAACTCACATTTACATTTAATTAACCCATTTTTCTTATAACATTTCAAATATTTCATGCATCACACATAGAAGAAAGGATAACTTAAAAACTCAACGAGAATTACAAAGTTTTGAAAGTCTACTTGCCTCAGTCAAATCACGGTTAATCAAACACTAGAGCTTTCCCTTTCGAATAGAATTCGTAGCACCCCGATCTAGTTAAACAATGATTACCATAAGGTCTTATAACTAACAACACCAAATCTATAATCAAGTCCTAAATGTCAAGTCTAGGACTAGGTTTTAATTCCTCCGAACATCACAAATCTAATGATATTTACATAAGACAATACACCTATTATTTATTATCAATTTCAATATATCTAAAATTTAAATTATAATGGCCACGAACCCAAAATAATTCAAATTAGACATTAACTGCTCAAGGAGTGCAGACTTCACCACTAAATTTCTTTAGGAAGTATGCTTATTGACTACAGAAAATCATCTGCCATCATTATACCTAGCATAAACACTAAACCCATATTTACCAAGTAAATAAGAAAATAAAGAAAATCATGGGCCTTGAGACTTACAGTTATGTTTTTCATCCAAATTTTCCTTAGATATATTTTTCTTCTATTTTCTCTCTCCTTTTCCACTCATCATAATATAGACAAAATAACATATTTTACATTAACATTAGTAGTTTAGGCTCTTTGTGATACCAGGATACCAGCACTAGCGTAGTTCGTCCACCGCAAGTGAGTTTCGTCTCTCCTCCTTTTCCTTCTTCTTCTTTTCTAATTTAATTAGGTATGAAAAGTTATAATCCTACTAATTTATTTTAATATATATGTATCAAGTGCTATAGGGTTTCAAAAAAATTAACATATAACCCACCCCTTCTATTAATTATTCACACTTACCCATGAATTTAGTCTTAGTAATAAAATAGTCCAAAGTACTCACTAAAATTTTACGAGATAAATTATTTTTGGAAATCAAGAGGAATAATTTTCAAAATAACTTAATGGGTCATTACATCATTCATCACTAAAAATCACCTTCATCCTCAAACATAAGGTAGAAGAAAATACCTGAAGCTTCGAAAAGATAAGGATATTTAGCATGCATTTTGGACTTCTTCTCCCAAGACACCTCTCTAACTGGATGGCTCTTTCAGTGCACCTTTACTAAAGCAATGTCGTTGTTTCTAAGGTTTCGAACCTGTCTATCAAAAATAGCTACAGGCGCCTCCTCAAATGACAAGTTTGGACCCAACACCACCGAATCAAATGAAAGTTTAAGTGACTCGTCCAACATATACTTTCCGAGAATGGATACATGAGATACAAGATGAACGAATGATAAGCTAGGTGGCAAGGCTAATCTATAGGCATCCTCTCCAACTCGCTCCAAAATGTCGAATAGGCCAATGAATCGAGGGTTGAGCTTTCCCTTCTTACCAAATAGTATAACACCCTTCATTGGTGACACTCTAAGCCAAACATGATCACCCTCCATATACTCTAGAGCTCGAACCCTCCTATCTCCATAACTCTTTTGACGACTCTAAGCGGTCAACAACCTATGTTGAATATACGAACATGCTCCATAGCATCTCTATGAAAGTCTGCATCTAATGAGTCCATCTCAGCAAAATCAAACCAACCAATCAGAGATCTACATCATCTACCATATAAAGCCTCAAATGGGGCCATATGAATACTGGAGTGATAACTATTATTGTAGGCAAACTCTGCTAAGGGCAAGTGCTGGTCCCAACGGGAACCAAAATCGATCATACATGCCCGAAGCATGTCCTCCAACAACTGAATTGTCCACTCGTACTGTCTGCCTGTCTGAGGATGAAAGGCTAAACTTATGTCCAGCTGAGAACCTATTCCATGCTGCAAGGCCCTCCAAAAATGTAACGTGAAGAGTAAACCTTGATCAGAAATGATGGAGACAGGCACACCATGCAATTAACTATCTGATTAATGTAAAGCTCAACTAACTTCTCCATTGTATACTTAACCTTGACAGGAATGAAATAGCAGACTTAGTCAGTCGATTCACACCACAAAATCCATAGTGATATGCTCCCACTTCCATGTAGGAATAGGCATCCTCCAAACCTTAACTCCAGACCATCGGTCCTCACACTTAACCTGCTCACAAGTTAAACACTTGGACATAAAATCTGAGATGTCCTTTTTTGTGCCACGCCACCAGTAATGTTAACTCAGGTCATGATACATCTTCGCTGCTCCTGGATGAATAGAATATCGAGTACAATGATCCTGCTCAAGAATCAATCTAATCAAGCCACCTACCTTAGGCACACAAACTCGACCTCCAATCCTCAAAACATCATCAAGATCAAGCATCGCTTCCTTAGCCTCTTCTCTGGTCAATTTGTCTCTGATGAGACATAACTTTTCATCCTCAAATTGGTGTTCTAAAATCTACTCCATCAAGGAAGAACGAGCCTCAGTGAAAGCATAGACACCACCCTCATCAGAAAGTTGTAACCTGACTTGGGTATTAGCTAGATGCTGAAATCCCTGGCCAAAGGTCGCTCCTCAACTCGATTTGGCAGCTAGACTTACCATGAAGTCTTTCTACTCAAGGCATCGGCCACCACATTAGCCTTCCCTGGATGATATAAGATGGTCAAATCATAGTCCTTTAGCAACTCAATCCACCTACGCTGCCTCAAGTTCACATCGTTTTTACTGAAAATATACTGAAGACTCCTATGATTAGTGAAGATCTCACAATGTACACCATATAAGTAATGACGCCACCACTTAAGCACAAAAACCACAGCCACTAGCTCTAAGTCATGGATAGGATAATTCTTCACATGGACCTTCAATTGTCTAGAAGCATAGGCAATCAGTTTTCCCTTTTGCATCAAAACGCCACCTAAACTAACTCCTGAAGCATCACAATATACCGTAAAGTCCACACCTGCCTCAAGTAGTGTCATAATGGGAGCTAAAGTCAACAAAGTCTTGAGCCTTTGGAAGCTCACCTCACACTCATTAGACTAATGGAAGGCTACATTCTTCTGAGTTAACCTCATCAATGGGCCTGCAATGGAAAAAAAACATGAATAAACCATCGATAATACCCAGCAAACCCCACAAAACTGTGAATCTCGATAGTTGAAATAGGTGTTGTCCAACCTAAAATGCCTCAACCTTAGCCGGATCCACTCTAATCCCCTCCTTGGACACCACATGCCCAAAGCATACCACCAAATCAAGCTATAACTCACACTTGGAGAATTTTGGATATAATTTTTCCTCCCTCGACCTCTATAGCGCTATCCTCAAGTGACGAACATGACCAGCCTCAGTCTATGAATACACTAATATGTCATCAATAAATACTATTACAAAAGAATCTAAGTACGGATAAAACACCCTATTCATCAACTCCATGAACGTTGCAGGGGCGTTAGTCAACCCAAAGGACATCACTAAAAATTCATAGTGGCTATAATGGGTTCAAGAAGTTGTCTTAGGGATATCTAATTTTCTATTCCTCCGCTGATGATAACCAGACCTTAAGTCAATCTTAGAGAACAAAGTCGCTCCCTGAACCTAATCAAACAAGTCATCAATACAGGGAAGAGGGTACTTGTTCTTGACAGTCACCTTGTTCAATTGCCTGTAATCAATACACATCCTCATAGAAACATCTTTCTTTTTCAAAAACAAGACTGGGCACGCTAAGGTGACATGCTGGATGAATAAATCCCTTGCTCAACAAGTCTTGGAGGTGTTCCTTCAATTTTTTCAATTAAGTTGGAGCCATTCGATAGGGAGGGATGGAGATGGGCTTAGTGTCTAGCTCTAGATCAATAGGAAAGTCAATATCCCTATCGGGAGGAACACTTTGAAGGTCAACAGGGAACAAATTGACAAACTCCTGAAGCACAGTAATGGACTCCATAGAAGGTGGTTAAATACTAAAATTTTGAATGAAAGCCAAGTAAGACAAACACCCCCTATCAATCAATTTCTGAGCATGGATGTAGGAGACAACTTTGCTAGGATAGGAACTACTATCACCCTTTCACTCAATCTTTGGTACACCGAGCATGCTAAGGTCACGGTATTTGAATAACAATCAAGAATAACATAATAAGGAGAAAGCCAATCCATCCTTAATATAACATCAAGTCTACCATCTCTAGAATAATTCATATATACCCAAGTATCATACCTAGCCAGAGAAACAAGACAGGATCGATACACTCAATCCACTATTGAGGGCTCTCCTACTGGTGTAGAAATATGCACGGGCACTGACATCCGATCACAAGATAAATCAATCCCAGATAAAATGTAGATACATAAGAATAGGTAGATCCAGGATCAAATAGCACAGATACAGGCTGAAGATAGACTAGAATAGTACCTGTAATAACTACGTCTGAAGTCTCAACCTCATGTTCCTTTGCCACCGCTAGTCTGAGAAACACCTCGATCTCTACCACGTGGAACCAAAGCACTAATATCTAAAGTCTTGCCACGTCTAGTAGTTTGACCCCTGCCCCAACCCCTGGCCGGTGGAACCAAATTTCTAACTAGAGCTGCTAAATAAGTCCGATGAAGTCCCTAATGAGTCTGAAAGGGATAGTGTCGAATCAAGTGGCCTGGATCCCCACACCCAAAACAAGACCTCAGTATAGAAGACTATTTTCCACCAAATAAACTACTATGAACACCACAGGTTGAACTGTGGAACCCTCAAGACATTTGTCCAGCCTCAGTTGCTGGCATAGAAGCATGTACAGGATCATGACGCTTGAGAAAGCCACAACTCCTATGCCTCTACCTCCTAATGAAGTACCAGAAAATTGACCTATAATACGAGCCCTTTCAAGGTCCCTGAACTCCTCTCGAACCAACAACTCTACCTCGTTAACAATGCTCACAATGGACTTAAAAGAAGCCCCCTCACGAGCTACTCTAAATACATAAGACCTAATAGAGAAATTCAAGCCCCTCACAAACCTGCGGACTCACTCCACCTCATCTGGAATCATAGCTAAGGTATGTCGAGATAACAAAAATAAACGAGCCTCATACTCAGCAACACTCATACCACCCTGCTTTAAGTCCTCAAACCTCAATCAACTCTCTTCTCGTAAATTCTTAGGAATGAAGCCCACCTGAAAAGCACTAGGGAATACACTCCAATCCACTGGAGAGGATCCAACTGATCTGGACCTCACATGTGTCCTCCACCACTTCCTAACTGGTCCACAAAGCTGGAGTGCAACAAAATAGACATCACGCTAATCAACAAAAATCATTGCCTTTAGTATCTCATAGCATAAGGTCAGAAAACCATGAGCATCCTTGCTCCTACCACCCTACAATTAAGGTAGTTTCATCTTCTGAAATCTCTCATAGCTAAGTTTATCATCTGCTACCAGAACTGCCTCTGGAGTAGTCTGTGCCCCTACAGCTAGTGTGGGAACTACTGGGGGCTAATGTACCTGATGATAATGAATTTGGGCCCTGATGCTGCCCTGAAGTTGTTCTCCAACTTTCATCTAAGAAACTCTCTGTGCCTGTCGCACCACCTCCCTAGGTGAGGTTCTCAAGCATACCCATCATCCTCCACAGGGTGTCCCAAAGCAAAGGTGCAACTGCAGGCTCTGGAGGAACCTGATCCTCACCAACCTCTATCTGTAGATCTAGAGAAGCCCCTCTAGCCTGCCTTCTAACTGGTGCTACTCCTCGGACACATGCTCTCACTAATGCAACTCCACGAGCACAGCCTATAGCTCTACCTCTTCCCTTACCTCTGACTGCGGTTTCAAGAATTGACTCACCTCTACCACCATAAATAATAGATCTAGTCCTTGCAATTTGTCAAAAGAACATGGGCATAACTCAGTACTAATGAAGAGAACCATGCACGATAGGAGACAATAAGTAAACAAAAGTTTCCAAACAGTCTTCACAGCCTCTCAAAGATAAGTACAAATGTCTTTGTACCGACCCTCAAGACTCTATTTATAGTTGGCTCATACACATCTGAGACCTATAAACCTGGGGCTCTAATACCAACTGTCATGATCCAAAAATGGACGTGATGCCACTTGCTCAATGCCCCAAGAACAAGTAAGCGTTACCCAATGAAAAATAGAAATATCATGCGGAAGTAACTAAATTGTCACGACCCAAGCCTAGGGTCTAGATGTGACACGGCGAATAGGAACCTTAAGGGACCCAAACAAGCCTCTTATCATATCAATCACACATCCTTGGTTGAAGAAGCAATATAGGAGCTAATATAGGAGCGGAGAGCTAATATAAGAACGGATACAAGCTTATCTTTCTAAGTTTGGAAACTCTTTTCATACTCATCGGTACACACAAATTTCGCCTTCTTTTGCATCAATTTAGTCATTGGAGAAGCAATAGAAGAGAAACCATTCACAATCCTCCGCTAATAACCCGCAAAACCCAAAAACCTTCTAATATTCGATGGAGTCAAAGGTCTAGGCCAATTCCAAATCACCTCCGTTTTCTTAGGATCCACCTTAATGCCATCACCCAACACCACTTGCCTTAGAAAAGCAACCTCTTTCAACCAAAACTCATATTTCTCATGTTTTGCATACAACATCTCCTTTCTCAAGATTTGCAACACCACCCTCAAGTGATCCACATGCTCCTCCTCACTATGGGAATAAACCAAGATATCATCAATAAAAACCACCACAAACAAGTCAAGGTAGGGTTTAAAGACCCTATTCATGAGATCTATAAATATAGTCTATGCATTAGTCGACCCAAAGGACATAACCACAAATCGAAAGTGCTCATACCTAGTCTGAAAAGTTGTCTTGGGAATGTCGCACTCCCTCACTTTCACTTGGTGATATTTGGACCGAAGATCAATCTTAGAAAAGTGACTAGCCCCTTGAAGTTGTTCAAAAAGGTCATCAATCTTTGGTAGAGGGTACTTTCTTTATGGTGACTCTACTAAGTTGTCGATAATCAATGCACATTCTAAGAGAACCATCCTTTTTCTTCACAAACAACACCGCTGCACCCCAAGGCGACTTACTAGGCCTTAAAAACCCTTTTCTAACAAATCGCTCAATTGCTCCTTCAACTCCGCCGGGGCATACGGTAAGGGGGAATAGAAATGGGTTGAGTGTCGGGAAGGAGATCTGTACCAAAATTTATTTCACTTTAAGGAGGAACACCAGGAAGTTCATCGGGAAAGACATCAAGAAACTCATTAACCACCAGAACTGACTCGATAGGAAGGACTTTGGACACAATATCCCTAAATCTTCACAAGATGGTAATACAACCCTTGGTAATCAACTTTTAGGCTTTAAGATAAGAAATTAATTTATCCTTGACCAACACAACATGACTTTCCCACTCAAGGACGGGCTCATTACGGTATTGGAATTTAACCCTATGGAGTCTACAATCAATAGAAGCATAATATCCATGCTACAAATCCATCCCAAGAATGACATCAAGATCCACCATATATAATTCAACAAAATCACAATGCAAGATTTTATGCAAAATGAATATGGGATAATTTCTATAGATTCTTTTAGTAACAATGGACTTACTAACGGGGGTAGACACTTCATAAGGTTCACAGAACAATTTGGGACTAACATGAAGATTTTTGGTAACAAAAGGAGTAATTAAACAAAGAGTGGTACCCGGGTCTAATCAATACATACACATCAAAATCAAAATCCTTTAGCATACATGTGAAGCATTACCTCAAGTCTAGTGACCCATAGAGTGTGTGGTTGAGAACGTCGACCGTCATCGTCATAACCTTTAGTAACCCATGGGCAATATCTCGACTTATGATCCTTTGCACCATGCTTGAAACATGCACTCAAACCGGCCGAACAAGCTCCCAGGTGGTACTTCCACACTTGTAGCATGGAGGAGAAGCTTGAACACCAACACCCTTTCCTTTCCTTTGAGCATTTAGACAACTAGGGATCTTGTGGCCCATCTTGCCACACCCAAAGCATGCACTCGTGTTCCTCCAACATGTGGATTCCTTTCTTCTTGTACTTAGGAAATGGTAGACGAGTAGAAGGTGAGGCACCACCAACTCGGGTCACTCCCCTTCCTCTTATCCCTTAAAGTCTTGGGAGTACCCACTTGATGATTGAGTTGAGCGGTAACAACCGTGGCCAATAACCATAGAGCATTACGAACCTCTGCATTCGATATATCATCGTTGGGAAGTTGAATCCCAAGTGAAAAAAGGTCACCACCTTGCCCACCATTCTGAGTCGCTTGAGACATATTCTGAAATGTAATGGTTAAGTATCAGGAATAAGTCTTAGGGGACTTAACTTTATCGCATGACATAGATCATGAAGAAGTGAAACATTTTCTAAAATGCTTCATAGACTCCTATTCACAGTTGTGGCATGCTTCACAACCATAAATAAGACTCTAATTAACGTGGTGCATTGGATTCTGAGGACCATTAACAACCTAGTGCTCTGATACCAAGTTTTTCACGTCTAAAGCCTAGGACCTAGATATGATAAGGCGAATAGTAACCCGAAGGGACCCAAACAAGCTTCTTAGCATATCAATCACACATCCTTAGTCATGGAAGCAAAGTAAACAATAACAAGAAATAATATAAAAAGGGAAACGGGTCTAAGGGAAGTCTTTGATAATCATAAAAGCATAATGAGTCAAGCTTATAGCATAAATACATCATAATATTCCAACAACACCTCTAAAATAGAGTGGATCAGGGGCCAAGACACTTTCCAAGTTCACCTTCATAATAACAAATGTCCAACAAAAGAAGTCTCAATATAGCAAGAGTAGTAGTAAAGATAGTGTCTGCGAACTTGAGGACTCACCAAAGCTTGCTTTAAAGGATCGTACTAGCCACGTGGAGGATGATCAAGTAGTGCTCCGATTCCTACATGGTAATATCATATAGGCATAGAGTATGCGTTAGTACGTTTGAATGTACTAAATATGTAGGATGCAATACAACAAGTCATAAGCCAATATAGTCAAAACGCATCAAAATAAGCAATAGAAAGTGAGATCTCAATATGGCATACATGGTCAATGCTTGAAGTAAAACATGCTTGTAAATCATTCAACTTGCTTAGGTCATAATACATGTGTTTTCATGACCTAAGCCTAGGGCCTAGATATGACACGATGCATGGGAACTTGAAGGGACCCCAAGCAAGCGTCTTAACATATCATTACACATCCTTGGTCGCAGAAGCAATAAAATAACCAAAAGGAATGGTAAAAAGGGATAAACGGGGCTATGGGGCATATTTCATATCATAAAACATCAAGAGAGTCAAACAGAATCAAACTCATAGCATCATTACATAACTTGTCCAACAACACCTCTAAATATAGAACTTAGTGGGGGCTAAGACAAGCAACCGGACTTACCCTCATAGTCATAAGTAGCCAACATAAAAAGGAGTCAATACATAGCATAATCAAGAGAAGTATGTCCTCGAAGTTGAGGACTCACCAACTTGCTTGAAGAGAAATTGTACTAGCCACGTGGAGAAGGAGGATGATCAAGTGGAGCTCCGGTCCCTACATGGTAACATCATGTAGGCATAGAGTATGCATTAGTATATTTGAATGTACTAAGTATGTAGGATGCAATGCAACAAGAGATAGGCGCAACACAATCGAAATGTATATCTAGGCAATAAATGACCATATAGCAATATAGCATGCATGAAGGATGCTTGTAGTAAAACATGTTTACATAGAATATTTTACGTGCGTAGGAAGAGACCATCATTAGTAACCAAGGCCTACCACCTCCTTGGCGAGGCGATTAAGGTGCAAACCCCTCAACATGGTTGCACGGGGCTACTACCTCTCGAGCAAGGCAATTGCGGTACAAATCCCCCAACATGGTTGCACGGGCCTACTAACTCTGCAGCGAGGCAATTGAGGTACAAACCCCCCAACATGGTTGCATGGGCCTACTACCTCCCGAGCGAGGCAATTGAGGTACATACCCTTGCCTACTACCCCCCGAACGAGGCAATTGATCAACTTCCAACATAATAGATACCATTCATGAAATCAACACATGTACAAATCCCTTTCACTACCATAAGGTCACTTAACTCATATATCATGCAATAGGCCTTCAACAACTCAAGAGGTATTAACTGGACATTTTATCAAACACTTGGTGGGTGTGTAATACTAGTGTAAAACCATACAATTAAAGAGTGAAATCATACAAGAAATCTTGAAGTAAATCAATCCTCCAACACTTGGTAATACCACCTTGCAAAGTACATCAAAACCCATCATCAAATCTCAAGATAGATCAAAGATTTATAGTTCAAAACATGCTTAAACAGTCACACATTTACAAAACTCCAACATAGTTTATAGTCAAATTCATAGTAAGTAAGACACATGAGTAAATCAACTTAGAAACTTGACTTTTATGTAAAAAGAAATCTTGGGCAACATGGATGAAAGGACCCAATGGTAGAAACCCAAATAACTTAGCTTTGGAGAATTCCTTGATTAAGATTGGAAATGGAGACTTGAAGTTTGAGTGAAATCCTTAGGATTCGAAAAGAGATTGGCACTTGAGTTTTGAGTAAAATATTTGTTTAAATGTTTGAGAAAGCATTGGGGAATATCTTGTATAATATGAAGGTGAAACATGGCTAAGTTAGGTATTTTTATGCATGGGAAGACTTAGGCCTAAGACCCAAAAGCCTTGGACCGACCTACAAAATCGGCACCATTTTAACACTGGTCCGCGTGTGTCACAGCCCCACCGAGGGACGTGACTAGTGCCCGATAGGGACACCTACCCATGCATAGACATGAACATCCCATTTACCTGATCTAGAAATCTGCGGAAATTTTGGCAGAGTTTCCTTTGTTTTATTAACTAAACCACCTGCATCGAAAAGACAGCAGCTCCCAGAGACAGACATATCGAGTATACATAACCATAGAAATCATGAAAGCGGGCCGACGAGGT
>JAPFFP010081241.1:0-22384 GCA_026153255.1 Solanum medicagineum | reverse complement strand
CTGGTGCATGGGCGTATGGGCGACCCATGGCTGGCAAAGCGGACAATATATGCACGTGTGGGTCCGGGCTGTTACAAGTGTGTCCTAAGTGCCACATTCCCTTAGTTCTAATTGTTGATGATTGATCCATGCTTCTTCCTCAAGGATGTGCTTATATATGTTATCAGGCTTGTTTTGGGTACGCTCTGATTCCCCATTCGCCATGTCGCCCTTGGCTTGGATTGTGAAATGTAACACCTCCCAAAGTTCATTAGAGAGATCATATGATGTATTTTCTTAATATCTTAAACTCCATGGGTTATTTCTCCAATCAAACTTCATATACTTTTTTCAGGAAGTAAAATTGTTTAGGAAAAGAGCCACCTCCAATTTTTAGGAGACCCATATCGAAAAAGAATTGTTCGGATGAAATTGCACAAACTATTAGGGTGTGTTACAAGAGGGTATCGCACCCTCCCCTGCGCTCCCCCTCCCCCTGTCCATAGTTTTTTGAGTTTCATTTCTTTCCTAAAAAATTAGTTGGGACCTATCCCTACACTTTTATATATGTAAATACACAAAAACTCTCTTATTATTAGACCTAATCATCTCTCTAAACACTCTCAGATCCCTTTAAACTTCTCTAAATATCTCTATTAAGCATGAATCATACAAAATTCTTCATGTATTCCATCCAATTGCATGAATTGATTTCAAGGGCTATGATTTGTTATATGAAATTCATAGCTATGAAAGTTATATTTTCCATGAATTATTATGAAATCATTGAATTTATGAGTTGAATTGTATGATTCTATGATTAAGTTCAAATATGATATATATGATTGTGGTGAGTTGTTTTAAGAATGACTTAAATTGATGAATTTCACTATTTCATGCATAGTCCTCTTGAGTTCATATTCTAAGCTTGCATACGTGAAATCCACCCAATTATTGTATTAAAGTTTCTAATGATGAATGGTTTCCAATGATGAGGGTTCAATTAGTAAAGTTTATGAAAGTTATGATGTTATGAATCCCTTTTATGAATGTTAAAGATGGTGAAAGGACTATATATGATGATAATGTTATGTTTTCAAAGCCTACAAATGATTATATTATACATATATTTTCAAATGTATTCCGTGAGGATGACTCAACACTGAATAGGATTTTGTGGTGGGGGCTCGACCTAAGGAGTCCTTATATAAAGTCTCCTTTTATCATAACTATGTGTCACCATAGGAGCCCTTATAGTCTAAGCAGTGGATCAACCTAAGCCATAATGTTTATTGATGATGCATATGTAAATGTGATGAAGTTCTACATGGGAAGTAGTCTTCTCGCGCCTAGGTAGAGGGTTATATTCGATTCCAAGTAGTAGCTCTCCTAGTCTTATATGTCTGTTATGGTCTACCTCTCACATATATATGATATTAGGTTGTTATGTTTATCTCTCATGAAAGATTTTATCAAAGAATCCTTATGCATGACATATTGAGCTTATAGTCCTTTTTATATGATTATGTACCATGTTTCTGAAGCTTATTATTTATTCGTGCACTACATCCCACATACTAGTGCATTCCAAGTACTAACTCTTACTTTGGCCTACATGATCTAACAATGTAGGTACTAGAGCTTGTATTCATCTTTCTCCATGTGGCTACCTTGGATTCGTGAAGATTATTATTGTGGTGAGTCCTTCATTTCGAGGCCAATATCCAATTTCTATCTTGCTTATGTCGAGAGCTTATTTCACTTTATTTTCTAGCTTGAGGGTGAGCCCCGGACTTGAATTGGCCTCAGTCCTACTCATGTTATAGAGGTATTGTTGGATATTATACTATACTATGATGCTATGCTATGTACTTATGATGAGATGTTAAGCATTTATGTAGACTTATCATCTAGTCCTTATCACTTATTTGATGCTATGTGATGTTGCTATTGTTGATGAAAAATGATGAAAGTCCTAAGTCCATACTTCCTCAAAGCTTGAGACATATTACACTCCCCTAATAAATTGCTTGCTATGAGATTTGTGCAAATACTATTCCATTATCTACTCAATAGCATGAGTCCAAAGCATTTATCCCCTTAGAATTATGTGGTAATGCTTATTTTATATTCCACAACAAAAGATGTTGAACGAACCCCAGTTAATGAGCTTTAAGTATAGAAAAGTTAGCTTTAAAATGACCTGAAGTCTAGTTTAGGGGGGTGACTTATAGCTCATATGTTGACATTCGACTCGTAAGTTCCATCACTAAACATAGAACTTCAGGAAGGTGAAATGTTTCTAAGTGTGGGATAACTCATGGACCAAGTGATGGCCCGTAGAAAGTAATACGACTCATAGGTAGGGTCATGAATAGAACTATCAGGAATAATTTAGAGATTCCTAAAAAGTGGCCTATGAGTTATCAATTGCTTGTAAAATAAGATACGACCCATAAGGTCCTCCGTGGAATTAGGACAAGGATAAGATGACAAATGGCAAAGCGTGGAAGGACTCTACAAGTCGAACCACTTCTTGTGAAAGTTTATATGGCCCATGGCATGCCTTCATAGCTTGGGGTCCAGCAAAGCTGGTATTCAAGAATTTCAGATATGTCATCACATGAAAGGACTTACGACCATGGATCATCTTACGACCCATAATCAGGTCCCACAAGTCGAATTCGACAGTTTTAATGAGGGGCAGTTTTATCATTTCCATCTTTTTCTATTCCAAAACCCCATCATTTTAGGGATTAGAAAGGGACCCTAAACTAGACGTAAAGCTCTAAGTCATTCTTCATTCTCTCATTCTTTCAATTCTAAATTCCTAATGCAAGAAGTTTTAAGAAAAAAGCTAGGGTTTCCAAGGTTTCTTCCTCAAAGACATCAATTTCATTTCTCTCTAGTTCCCCAAGGTATGTGCATTCCAGCTGTAAAGTTTCTTAAAAAGTATTTTACCTTTTCTTTAAGTTTCTCAAGTTAATGTGCATGTTTATGATCATTTTATGATATTTATGTTATTAAATAATACCTATGAATTTTAACTACTTTTTTTCCATGTATATATGTATATTTGACTAATAATGATGATTCCACAATGGTTTTCAATGTGATAAAGGTTGGGTGTTTTCGATGTTCCTTTTAAAGAGGAATTTTCTTATGACTTATGTGATTTATGATTGTTCTATGATAAAGCGTAATCCACCTAGTTTTCAAGTAAAGCTTTCTATGATTTGTGACTATGATTAGGGAACTTCAAAGTTAAGTTTATCAAGATATAAGTATGATGTTAATTTCTCTATAAGATGTCTAAGAAAGATTCCTATTTTTCGAGCCACTTTTATTGATTACTACTTATGATTCTAAGAATATGTTTTAAAGATTTTGTGGGATGAATTAGTACCAAGAGGATAAGAGATTAGGACACAAGTTGTTAGTTGAGGCATGACCCTTTGAAGCTAAATCTCAATGTCCCTAACTATGTGACACAATAGGATCCTTATAGGTTAAACTTGTGGATCCACGTAGGCTCAAATGTTATAACAGATGCAATCGAAAAGTTATGATATTTTAGATATCTACCTTGGCAAGTATATTCCTTTTTTCCCAACGGAAGGGGTGCATTGGGCTTTTCCCAATGGAAAAAGATCATTAGATTCCATGTAGTAGCTCACATGATCTTATTGTTGGTTATGGTATATTCCATCAAGCTTTATGATTTAATGTTTTCATTACATGTGCTTTCTTATGCAATATCTTATATTGATCTTGAGCCATTTTCCATGGGCATGCTTAAGCTTACTTTATATATATTTTGTCATATGTATACTTGTATGCTATAATTACTAATGATGGCATTACAAATTCATCCATGCATTGCACCACATATACATAGTACATTCAAACGTTTTAACACTTATTTTTCCTGAACTATTTAACCATGTAGGGACAAGTCCTCCACCGGCTGGTTGCTAGTACTCAACGTTCAAGACTACCTTTACTATTTGTGGTAAGCCCTGAGTTCGGGACTCCTCAACTTTTTCATTCTATCTTGCATCTTTTCTTCGATTTTAAAGGATGTATATGTAGCCCTGCTGAGGCATTGACTTTCCATGTTGAACTATTTTTGACTTCTTTTTATTTGTGGTGATAGATCGATATCAATTCCATCTGCTTATGATGTAGTTGTTATGCATATGGACAAACAAGATGATTGCAGTACTTCAATAGCTTTTTAATATTGCTTCATTGTCAAATAAGCCCTTAGTCCCTTTCCCCTAGATTTTTTTCAAATTATTTCCATTAAATACTTATGAATGCTTAAGATGTTTGAGATGGCTTGGGTGAGGTGCCCTTGGGAATTTCATTCACCATGTGACAACTAGGCCCCTAGGTCGGGTCGTTGTAGGATATGCAAACGATATGCTAAAAGGCTTGTTTGGGTTGCCCATTTGACGTGTCACACCTTGGCCCTTGGCTCAGGATGTGACAAGCTTGGTATTAGAGCACTAGATTTGTAAATGGTCCTTCGAAATCCAACATACCAAATCAAATAGAGTGTTATTCATAGGTGTGAAGCATGCCACATATATGAATAGGAGTCTATGAGGAATTTTAGAAAATGTTTCACTTCATTATGATCCCTGTCATGCCATTAGAAGTACGTAAGGTTATTTCTCTAACTAATGGCAAAATCTTTGTAATTTTTAGACAGTGCCACCATGAAGAGCTTAATTTCACAGGGCTGTCGCTGAAGATCAAGCCTCTTCCAAGAAACAAGAGGAGAATGTTTCTCATGCGGAGTTTAGGAAGCTTTCACTATGTTGGCCCAAGATTTGGCTAATGAAGCTAATAGAGATGTTGTTACTGCTACTCAAGCACCTACTCCGACCATAAAAATTTGTCATTTTATGAGGATGAATCTGCTAGAGTTCCATGTATCAAATGTTGATAAGGACCTAGCTGAGATTCTTGCTGAGGATTATAGAATTGTAATCGTCATGGGTGCTCCATTGGAGGAGAAGGCCAAGCTTTTGGCCAGTCAATCGAAAGGGGTGGTGAAGGTGTGGAATGGTATATAGGTTGAACAAAGAGGTGGGGATGTTGAATCGGTTGGGAAGAGTTCAACGTGGCATTTTTGAGTTACTTTCCATTGGAGTTAACACTACAAGAAAATAGGCCTTTAATGAGGGAAAATTCAGTCTCTGGTAAAAATTCGTCTTCATCAGTCGTTAAAAGCACCACCGTTAAAAGTTAACAACCGGATTTAATTTGATAGTTTAAAAAGTTTTAACAATGACAAAAATATGGTTGTTATACCTCTTTTCAGCAACAAAAAATTTTCTTCACTAATTGATATTCTGGTTAACGAAAAAAACGACAAGCTAGTGCACTTCCAAGGAAGGGCCCGACCACAAGGATCTACTGTATGTAGCCTTACCTTGCATTTCGCCCAAATGATGTTACCAAGGTTTGAACCCTTGTCCTTCTAGTCACATGACAACAATTTTACCAGTTACTCTAAGGCTTCATTCAATACAAGTTATTAAAACCTTAATTATAACCACAAATTAGATTAGCAAAAGTATATATATACATGCACACACACATACAAATATGTGCACATATGAAAAGATATAAATTAATTATATTCATTTAAAATTTCATACTTAACTGTAAAGAATGATATTGCATAACATAAAAAAAATATAGACACGCAAATTGTATGATATTATATTTTTTAACTCTTAGTATAAGAAAACCTAGAATATCTTTAAATAATTTTTGAAATATGATATGCATTCGTCCAATGCTTCAAAATTTTTCGTTGCTTATACTTCTTTACCCTTTCTCTGAGGATGAGTTCTACAAACTGCATGATTTGTCAAAACACAAATATAAAGACTTCATGTAAGGTTATTAATAACACTCCTACTAACTATTATCTTCTCTTTTCTTTTTGACAAAATTAAAGGTTAACCACAATGACATATAAAATTTATTTTTGTTTTCACAACCAAATAAAATGAAAGTTGGATTTTCTAGTTCTAGACATAATGTTGTTTGTTTTGCATTTTGCACCTTAAGTTATTGAGTTTTTGCACATTGCTTCATGGATAAAATCCCCAACTTCTTCTAGTTTCACTTTTTATACGGATGAGTGTTCACTTAATATAAATAATTCAATATGATTAAAATTATTATGAGATACAAATCAATTATATCATCTTAAATTTTAAAGAATAAAAAAAATTATTATTTCTTAATTAATTAGTAGTTGATTATATGTCAGGTAATGCTTTTCAATTTTTTATTTGTAAAATTTCACTTTATGCTATTTTAACTCAGATGAATAATTTTTCTTTGTCTACACTTGTTAGCTTCATAACCAATATTGAAAAAAAAGTTGACACAATATATATTTTTTTATTAAAAAAATATTATTACTGAATACTAATCCTTAAGTCTATTGATCGAGGTAATTTGAAAGTGGAGAAACATCTATCCTCTTTAGAAAATTACTTACTACTAAATTTATATAACTTTTCTACTTTAAATAAATCTCATATGCTCATAATTGTATTTTAATAAATTACTTTTATTTTTTATTGTTTTGTTTCCTTACAAATTTTTGTTTAGACCTACTTCATCTTGCATCTTTAGAAAAGTCAAGTGAAGATGAATAAATTGTCTCTCAAAATAAAAATATATACAGAAACTATATCAAAAAAATATTTAAGTTAAAAAAATTGCGTCAAAAAGATTGTAACTAAATGCTTTTATAATATTTCAAAATTTTGTATAATTGAAGATAATAAGAATGATGGATAGGATTATTAAAAAATAATATATTAGTATTTTTTTTATTTTTATCTTTATGAAATAAGAAAAATAAGAAAAGATGGATTGGAAGATTCTTATCAGAATGATGGAATGATTAATAAAATGTCACTTGTTATTCTTATAACATGATTTGGTCAGATCTCTTTGCACTCATATTAATTAAAATATATTTTTTACACTAACTAATATGTTTTAATGATGGGATGTTATACTTTTTAAAGATTGAATTTATGTCCTCATTAATGTTGGACTAAAATTTCTCTTTAATCACCAAAAAAAAATTTGGTCACTCTAAGTGTATTTATAAATATTGAAAAAACTTTGTCACTATAAGTGTATTATAATGACCAAAAAGAATTTAGTAACTATAAGTATATTTATGACGACCCGAAACAAATTCGTTTACTATATATGTATTTATAATGGACGAACAAAATTTGGTCACTATAAGTGTATTTATCACGACCGGATTCATTTCCCTTTATTAAGAAGTGGTCATCAAAATTCTTTTTTCTTGTAGTGTATGGGAGGCTTAAGTGTAAGAGTTCATAAACCTCAAGCAAGGGCACATGAGTATGAGAGAATATTCTCTCAAGTTCACTAAGCTCTCCAAGTATGCTCCATTCATCGTGTAGGGTCCAAGGGCTAGTGAGTAAATTCATATCTGGTGTTTGATATTTGGTCTCCAAAGAATGCAAAATGGCTATGCTCATAAAAGAAATAGATATCTCCTGTCTAATGACTTATACGGAACAAATTGAGAAGGATAAAATAAGGAAGAAGTCAAGGGAGCCCAAGAGAGCTAGGATGGATGGGGGTGGATTTTTCCACAAAGGTAGTAGTGGTCATGGTAAATTCCAAGGTGGACGAATGAAAAGAAAACAAGGGTCAACAAACGCTCCTCCTCCTATGTTCAACAAAGATAAAAGGGCAAACCCAAAGCCCCAAGGAGGTATGGGTGCACAAGCTTCTCCAAATTGTGCAAAGTATGGAACGCTTCATAGGGGTGAATGTCTAGCCAGCTCTAATGCTTGGTCTAAATATGGAAAGCCTAGAAATCATATAAAGAATTATAGGAGTGGGAATGAATAGCCTCAAGGCCAAGGTGGGACAACCAAGGTGGACAACAGATGGAGCCCCAAAACGTAATAGATTCTATGCCATTCATGGTCATCAAGAGGTGGAAGAAGACCCAGATGTGGTTATTCATATGTTAGAAGTTTGTGACTTTGAGGCTTGTGCACTTTTAGTTCTGGGGGAAAATTTAGCTTTGTTACACCATTTCATGCTAATAGATTTCATGCGTATCCCGAAACTATCGTTGAGCATTTTAAAGTTAGCATTCCTGTTGGTGAATCCATTCTTGCTAAAAAAGTCTATGGAGGTTGTCCCCTGTCTATCATTCATAACGTTATTCCTTGTGATTTGAAGAGCTCTCTATGTCTGATTTTAATTTTATACTTGGAATGGGTTGGTTGCAGGTTACTTATGCTACCATAGATTGTCGAACCCACAGTGCCAAGTTTTAATTTCCAAATGAGCCTACTTTTGAGTGGAAGCGTGGTAGTTCTTCATGTAATGGTTGGTTTATTTCCTATCTCAAAGCCCATAAAATGATTTCCAAAGGGTGTACCTACC
This sequence comes from Solanum medicagineum, assembly GCA_026153255.1. NCBI lineage: Eukaryota > Viridiplantae > Streptophyta > Magnoliopsida > Solanales > Solanaceae > Solanum > Solanum medicagineum. Next base: position 13,921 of record JAPFFP010081241.1, on the reverse strand, counting down.
ATTTGGTAATGGTTAGAGATGTCACATCTGAAAGTCCATTTGTCGAATAGGTTCCTATAATCAATGAGTTTCCTGATATATTTCCTGAAGAGTTGCCCGGTGTCCCTCTTAAAAGGAGAGATAGTTTTTTGCATAGATATTTTGCTTGACACCAAACCTATATCAATCCCTCCATATAGAATGGCCCAGGCAAAGTTAATGGAACTAAAAGAGAAATTAAAGGATTTGCTAGAGAATGGATTTGATAGCACACTATTGTCCCCATGAGGTTCCCCGATATTGGTTGTAAGGAAGAAGGATGGGTCACTTAGAATGTGTGTAGACTATCTCCTACTCAACAAAGCTACCATCAATAATAAGTATCCCTTCCTAAGGATCGATGGCCTTTTGCCAATTGTAAGGGGCTAGGCACTTGTCAAAGATTGAATTGAGGTCCGACTATCTTCAACTAAGGATGAGGAAATGTGATATTCCCAAAACAACATTTTGGAAAAGGTATGGATAATTTGAATTAGTGGTGATATCCTTTGGGTTAACCAATGTACCAACTATCTTTATGGACTTTATAAATAGGGTGTTCAAGTTGTACCTATCTATTTGTGGTTGTATTCATTAATGATATTTTTGTTTATTCTCTGGATGAAGAAGATCATAAAGAGCATTTGGGAGTGGTTTAACAAACCTTGAGGGATGAAAAGTTGTTTGCAAAGTTTAACAAATGGGAGTTTTAGTAGTAAGAGGTAGCATTTCTTGGGTATATTATATCTGGTGATGGAATAAAAGTTGACCCTAAGATGATGGAGGTGGTGAAAAATTTACCATGGACATTGACACCAATGGATATTAGGAGTTTCTTAGGCCGAACTACTTATTATAGATGATTAATTGGAGGTTTTCCTCCCTTTCATCTCCATTGATGAAGTTGACCCAAATGAAGGTGATATCTGTATTGATGGATGAATGTTCCAAACCTTGAAGGATGAGTTGACTTCTACTCTAATTTTGAAATTACCAGAGGGTACCAATGGATTTTTTTTGTTTTGATGCCTCAAGAATTGGATTGGGTTGTGTGTTGATACAAAATGGTTAGGTGATTTTGTATGCTTTGAGGCAACTAAAGGTTCATGGGAGGAACTATCCAACAACATGATCTTGAATTAGCGGATATGGTGTTTGCACTGAAAATTTGAGACATTATTTGTATGGATTCCATGATGATGTATTCACTGACCATAAGAGTCTCCAACATGTGTTTACACAAAGAGACCTTAACCAAAGACAAAGGAGATAGTTGTAATTTCTCAAATACTATGGCATGAGTGTAAAATATAACCCAGGTAAGGCTAATGTTGTAGCCAGTAACAGCCCAGCCTGGTATTGAGGTTGGACATTGGGTCCAGCCCCCCACGGCTTTAAAATGTGTCTCTAGTAGATAGTACATGTTTTACTTATATACTTAACATCTCTCCTGTATTTTTCTAGTATAGGGCTTCTTATGTTAAGATGGGTTGTTAAGTATGTCCCTTTATGGACTTAGTGTCCTCACTGAGGTTTGTTCAAATGTATGAGATTTGCATAGACTTAGCACTAAGGTTTACCTCTCCTCACGAGAATTCACCTAAACTTAGTTGCCACATTGACCAGACTGACATAGGAGTGGGTCCAATACCACTTTTGTCATGACCCAAATCTAGGGCCTGGTCGTAACACGACGAATGCAACACCCAAGGGCATCCTATCCATGAAGATATGAGACAATCTGTATATCTATTTACGAGCCATAGGTCCTCTTTGTAGAAGTGTTCTAGACATAGAAAGTTTTAGTCCCTTTAGGACTCCTTTCCACGAAACCATAGATGGGCCATGGTTCCATGTACGGTTCATCCTGTCAATTCGTATGTCAACTTCCAAACTTTCTTTAATTTTTCATTTTTACTGGACTTAATCCACGAAACTACCTACTACCCATAGTTATTTTTATGAGCCGTTGTGTGACTCATAGGATCCTATCAACACAAAAATTCCTAACTTTCAGTCTTTCTAGGCTAACATATAGGGTTTTACAATGGAGTCCTCAAACACTTAGCAAAATTACTAGGCCCCTATCTACAAGGCAGTATATGAGCCTTTGAATGGTCTACAAACCATTCTATTAATCTTAAGTCACCTTACAAAAATTCCAAATTTCCTTCATTTTTGGTACACTCACCTACGACCCTTTCTACGAGTCGTGATCTTTCCTACGAGTCATTAATGGAATCGTGGGTTGCCCCACACTTTGAAACTTTTCCCTTTCTTGAAGTTCATATTCATGACAAATGTACAACTCATGGTTTAATTCATTAGCTGTGGTCTTAGCTCCATGAGTTGACCTTTGTCACTTTTCAGTCCAACCTTTCTACACATTTAGGCTCCTAACTTGCGGGTCATTACAATATCTCTCCCTTGAGAACATTTGTCCCTGAATGTACTCAAAGGTAGATTCCAAGGAGTTCAAATCAACTAACATCCCAGCATGTATGTGAAAATGCAATCTAAACATCATTTCATGAAAATTTCAAAATCCGTACTTACCATATGTCTCAGAATAGTCCATAAACATAAAAATGAGGGTATGCATCATGCAAAACTGAAATGCAAGGAATTGGAGGTTTTAGGTAAGTATAACTTAATATCTTAGGCTTAATTAGAGTGAAATTGATACAGATAACTCTTGTTCATTCATTTTTGCTTCCCATGTAGCACCCTCAACTTAATGATTTCTCCAAAGCACCTTAACGTAGCAACTTCCTTGTTCCTTAGCCTTTTCACTTGTCGGTCTAAAATTTCAACCAGTACTTATTCATAACTCAAGTTCTTTTCAATGTTAACATCTTCTAAGGGAACTATGGATTTTGGATCACCTATTAACTTTCTCAACATTGACATATGAAAAATCGGATGGATCATATTCATTTCTATAGGTAGGTCCAACTCATATGTCACTTTACTTACTCTTCTCAGCACTTGGTAAGGCCCTACATACCTAGGGCTTAACTTCCCCTTTTTACCAAACTAGATCACACCTTTTATATGAGAAATTTTCAAATAAATCCAATCACCAATTTTGGAACTCAAGATTCCTTCTCCTGAGATCGGAGTAGGACTTTTGCCGAGTTTGGGCTATTTGTAACTTTTTCCCTTATAAGATTAATTTTCTCCATAGCATTCATGACCTTGTCCCATCCTAGCAATTCCATCTCACTTGACTTCAAACCACCCAATAGGTGATGTACACCGTCTACCATACAATGATTCAAACGTCGCCATCTTGATATTTGCATAAAATTATTATAGGAAAATTCTATAAGAGGAAAATGCTCATCCCAACTCCTATTAAATTCAAACATGCAAGCTCTCAAAACGTCTTCTAATGTCTTAATAGTCCACTCAACTTGTCTGCCAATTCTGAGATGAAAACCAGTAACGATCCCAAAAAGTGCCCAAAATGTGCCTCGAAATGCCTGGAAGTTTAATTTCTATATATTTCAAAATTCATTAATTATTTCAAAAATCTGACTTCATATTTGTTATCAAGGGCTCAAAATTAGGTAAGGAAGTGTCTAACCCCAATTTAAGAGCGAAAGAATAGCAATTTCAATTTTTGAAAGTGCAAATTCTAGTGAGGTTTCCTCATTGCCTCTGTGACGCGCCACGGTCACGCTCAAGTACAATTTTGCCTTCGTGTCCTCTCTGCGAGATGGAGAGGTGTATTTTCCCTGGCAGTGTTTTTCCTGTGTGGTCCAATTATTCTACGTGATGGGCCCAAGTTTTTTCTAAGCGTGTTTTTATCTATACTTAGCCAAATTTCACCTTTATATCGTCCAAAAAATTTCCCAATACTCCCCTAAACACTTAGCCATAATTTCACTCCAAAATTCAAGACTCAGAACTCTCATCTGGAATTAAGGATTCTCTTCAAGCTTCAAGCCTCCATTTTCAAACTTCATCAAGAACTTCCCCAAAACTAAGGTATGTGGTGTTGAACCATTGACTCCTTTCACCCATGGTGCCTAAGCTTCCTTTTTACTAATAATGCATGATTTAAATTTGATTTCACATGTGGGTCTTATATATTGAGAAATTTACTGCATAGTGATTTTAGTTCATGAAAGTATGGTTGTTTTAGTATGTTTTGAGTTCCAAATCTTGGATCTAATGTGGGATTTTATGAGGGGTTTTGATATGAATGTCTTAGAGGTGTTTTAAGGTGCTGATTGATGGTTTTACAACAGATTTTCTTACATTATTTCATCTCTAAATTTCATGGTCTTTTACCCCCATTACACCCCCAAGTGTTTGATAAAATGTCCGGCTAGGATTTTTTGTGGAAATGAAGGTGCAAAGCATGATAAATGATATGATTGATGTTTTGATGATGAAATGAGCTTATGTATATAATTATTATTATATGAAGTGTTGCACTAGGGAATATGATAAATCCTATATAAAGTGTATAATGACCATGCCCAATCCGGGGGGTTTGAACACCCGGATAACCTAGTGAAGGGTTTGTACTTCTCCACCTAGTGATGGGGCGGCATCATCACTAACCTGATAGAGGTTTGTACTCGTCAATCTAGGGAAAGGTTTGTACTTCTCCACCACGGTAATGGGGGTGCATTAACTAACCTAGATGAGGGTTAGTACTCATCCACCTAAGTGATGGGGTGGCAACATCACTAACCTACCAAGGGATTCGTACTTTGAAAATTTAGTTTGTTCTCTTCTACACATATGATATCCTATATGAGTATAGGTTACTTAAGCATGTTTTATTTATGCATTGATCATACATATCATGTTGCTATATCATGCCTATTGCCTATTGTTATGCATGTTGATTATGAAACTTATCTCTTATTGCATTGCATCCCACATGCTTAGTACATTCAATGTACTAACACATACTCTTGCCTACATGATATCACCGTGTAGGAACCAGTGTGATCATCCTCCCCCTCCTCGTGGCTAGTCGGTGCTATTCCAAGCTTGTTGGTGAGTCCTCCATTTCGGGGACCTTAGTCGATGATTACTATTATCTATGTACTAAGACACTTTCTTATTTTCCATTTTGACTATGGGGGTGAGCCCGGTTACTTTCTATTTGCCCCCACTCTATCTATGTATTTAAAGATGTTGTTTGGACAAGTTTTGTAATTATGATATGAGCTATGACTCCTTGTATTAATGTTGATATTTTGGTGAGCTATCCCTTAGCCCCTTTGTCCCTTATGCTTGCTTTATGTCTTTTTTATGCTTCTACGACCAATGATGTGTAATGATAAGTTGAGAGTGTTGATTGGGGTTCCTTCGGCTTCCTCCTTCGTCTTGTCACATCTAAGTCCTAGGCTTAGGTCGTGACAAACTTGGTATCAGAACACTAGGTTGATAGATCCTCAGAGTCCAACACACTGTGTCGATTAGAGTCTTATTCATGGTTGTGAAGCGCGCCATGACTATGAATAAGAGGACATGAGGCTTTTTTGAAAATGCTTCATTTCTTCATGTTCTAAGTTGTGTTATAGAGTCATGGTGAGTTTTTCCCCTAACGATTGTTCTTTGCTACGCTAGATCATGCGAAACACTAGAGGAAGACATACCCAAACTCCCGAGGAGCAACCTACCAGTGTGAGCTCCGAGATGCTCTTACTATGCTTGCCCAAGTGGTGGCCAACCAAGTCCAACAAGGGGCCCAAGTCTCCCATGCTACTACCCCGGGAGCTAGGATAAGAGATTTCATGGGATGAATCCTCCGGCTTTCAATGGGTCAATAGTTGATGAAGATCCACAAGAGTTCGTTGATGAGATCTAAAAAATCTTGAATATCATCGGTGTTGGGCCGAATAATAAGGCAGAGTTGGAAGCCTACCAATTCAACGGGGTAGCCCAAATTTGGTATGAGCAATGGAAGGGTGAGAAGAGGGTTGGTAATGTGGTGCTTTGGAATGAGTTCAAATCGGCCTTTCTTAATCGGTTTTTCCCTCTTTAACTTAGAGAGGCAAAATTGGTAGATTTTATGAACTTGAAACAAGGTGCTATGAGTGTGAGGAAGTATTCCTTCAGATTTAATCAACTTTCAAAGTATATTTCGCACTTGGTGGCTGATCCTAGATCGAGGATGAATAAATTTGTGATGGGGGTCTCCGACTTAGTGAGTGTAGAATGTCGGTCCCCCTTGCTTATTGGATGGACTTGTCTCAGTTGATGACTTATTCCCATCAAATAGAGCAAGAAAAGATGAGAAAGTGGAGGGGCCGTGACGTCAAGAGAGCCCATCATGGTGGTAAGTTCCATAGGGGGGCCGATTCCATCAATGCCAAGGGTCTCCTCATGCTACAAATAAGAAGTTTGCCAATGACTTCCCTAGACCTCAAGGTATTGGTGGTTTGACTCCTAATGATGTGTGTCCTAGATGTGGCAAAAGTCATAATGGCCCATGTTTGAAGGGTTCTAATGCATGCTTCGGTGTTGGGGAGCTTGGTCACAAGAATGTAGATTGTCCGAGAAACCGTGTCAAGGGCCGAGGTACAAATGTGATTCCATTTTGTAGAGGTGGCCCTCAAGGTGGCGCACCAAAGAACGATCTATTTTATGCTCTACATGGGAGGCAAAAGGTTGCTGAGGTTCCCGATGTTGTTACTGGTATGTTAAAAATCTCTGACTTTGATGTCTATGCTTTGATTGATTCGAGTGCCACTCTTTCCTTTGTTACCCCTCTTGTTGCTAAAAAGTGTCATATTGTCCCCGAGTTGTTGCATGAGTCATATGAAGTATCTAATCCTATCAGTGTCTCAATTGTTCTAAGGAAAGTGTATAGAAATTTTCCTATTTGTATTTTGCATAAGTTGTTACCTTGTGATCTTATTGAATTATACATGGTAGACTTTGAGGTCATTCTTGATATGGATTGTTGCATGCCTACTATGCTTCTATTGATGGTAGGACCCGTAAGGTTAAGTTTCAATTTCCTAGTGAACCCGTCCTTGAGTGGGAAAGTCAAGATATGGTGGTCAAGGGTAGATTCATTTCATGCATTAAAGTCAATAAGTTGATTTCTAGGGGGTGTTAGTATCATCTTGTGAGGGTTAAGGATGTGAAGTCCAAAGTTCCTTCCAGTGAGTCGGTTCCCATTGTAAACGAGTTTCTTGATGTCTTCCTAAATGACCTTCCCGATTTCCTTCCCGAAAGGGAGATAGATTTTGGCATAGATTTCCTTCCCAATACTCAACCTATCTCCATTTCTCCTTACTGAATGGCCCCGGCGGAGTTGAAAGAGAGCAATTGAAAGATTTGTTGGAAAAGGGGTTTATTAGGCCTAGCCAATCCCCTTGAGGTGCACCAATGTTGTTTGTAAAGAAGAAAGATGGGTCACTTAGAATGTGCATTGACTACCGGCAACTCAATAGGGTCACTATAAAGAAATAGATATCATCTTCCGAGAATTGATGACTTGTTTGACCAATTGCAAGGGGCTAGCTTCTTCTCTAAGATTGATCTTCAATCCGGGTACCATCAAGTTAGGGTGAGGGAGTATGATATTCCCAAGACTACTTTCTGGACTAGATATGGGCATTATCAACTTGTGGTGATATTCTTTGGGTTGACTAATGCACCAGCCATCTTCATGGACCTAATGAATAGGGTCCTCAAACACTACCTTGATTCATTTGTTGTGGTATTCTTTGATGATATATTGATCTATTCATATAGCAGGGAGGAGCATATGGGTCATTTGAGGGTTGTGTTACAAAGGTTGAGGGAGGAGAGATTGTATGCTAAATATGATAAGTGTGAATTTTGGTTGAAGGAGGTTATATTCTTGGGTCATGTGGTGTCGGGGAATGGTATAAATGTGGACCCTAACAAAACCTATGTGATTAGAAATTGGCGTAGACCATTGACCCTATCGTATATTAGAAGCATTTTGGGCCTTACAGGTTATTATAGAAGGTTTACGAATGGGTTCTCCTCCATTACTTCTCCTATGACCAAATTGACTCAAAAGAAGGTTAAGTTTGAGTGGACTGATGAATGTGAGAAAAGCTTCCAAACATTGAAACATAGAATTGTGTCCGCTCCTATATTGTCACTACCGGATGGGCTTAAGGGTTTTGTTGTATATTGTGATGCATCTAGAGTTGGTTTGGGTTGTATGCTAATGCAAAATGGTAAGGTCATAGCCTATGCTTCTAGGAAACTCAAAGTACAGGAAAAGAACTACCGTACCTATGATCTTGAATTAGCCACCGTGGTGTTTGCATTAAAGATTTGGCGTCATTATTTGTATGGGGTGCATGTTGATGTCTTCACCAATCATAAGAGCCTTCAATATGTCTTCACTCAAAAAGATTTCAACTTGAGGCAAAGAAGGTGGCTAGAACTTCTTAAGGACTATGACATGAGTGAGCATTACCATCCCGGTAAGTCAAATGTTGTGGCAGATGTTTTAAGTCGGGTATCTATAGCAAGCCTAGCTCATGTGGATAGCAGTGATAGGGAGATGGCTAGGGAGGTGCATAGATTAGCTAGATTGGGGGTTGAGGTTGGAAGATGTGGGTAACGGTGTTGTTGTTATTGATGGTTCCAAATCTTCTTTGGTTGATGAGGTGATAGCAAAACAAGATTTAGACTCCTCCTTTCTTTAATTGAATGGCTGGTGCAAGAGGGCAAAATAAAGGTTTTCTCCAAGGGGGAGATGGGATCCGTAGATACTAAGGTAGGTTGTATGTGCTATGTGTTAATGGTTTGAGGAAGAGAATTCTTGGTGAGGCCCATAATTCTTCTTACTCAATCCACCCCGGTTCCACAAAAATGTATAGAGACTTGAGGGATGTGTATTGGTGGGGAGGCATGAAGAGGGACATTGCCAAATTTGTTTCCAATTGCCTTAGTCGTCAACAAGTTAAAGTCGAACATTAAAGGCCAGGTGGCCTAACCCAAGACATAGAGATTCTCACTTTGAAGTGGGAGGTAATTAATATGAATTTTGTAGTTGGGTTGCCCAAAACTAGAAAAGGTTTTGATTACATATGGGTGGTGATAGATAAAATGACAAAGTTAGCTAACTTTCCACCAGTTAAGACCACATATGGGGCTAAAGAGTATGCAAGGTTGTACATCAATGAGTTAATGAGGTTGCATGGGATTCCTTTTTCCTTCATATCGAATCTTGGTACAAAATTCACTTCATACTTTTATAGGTCTTTCCAAAGGCATCTTGGTACAAGAGTTCACCTTAGTACGACCTTCCACCCTCAAACGGATAGCCAAGCCGAAAGGACAATTCAAACCCTTGAAGATATGCTTAGGTAATATTCTTTGGAGTTGAGGGGTAGTTGGGATAACCATCTTCCTTCGATTGAATTCACATACAACAATAGCCATCACTCTAGCATCAATATAGCTCCATTTCAGGCTCCTTATGGCAGACGTTGTAGATCACTGGTGGGTTGGTTTGAGGTTGGAGAGGTAGCTTTAGTGGGACCGGATTTGGTCATACAGAGTCTTTGAGCAAGTGAAGATGATTAGGGAGAGGTCAAAGTGGGTGATTGGCTCTATTTGAAGGTCTCTCCAATGAAAGGTGTGGTCAGTTTTGGTAAAAAGAGGAAGTTGACTCCAAGTTATATTGGTCCTTATGAGGTGATAGAGAGGATTGGCAAGGTAGCTTATGAGTTGAAGTTGCCTAGTGATATGAATTTGGTTCATCCGGTATTCCATGTTTCTATGTTGAGGAAGCGTGTTGGTGATCCTAATGCCATTATACCTTTTGATATTATGGGTGTTGTTGAGGATAACTTGATTTATGAGGAGGTTCCAATTCTTATCATGGATAGGCAAGCGAAGATATAGAGAAACAAAGATATGGCATCCGTTAAGGTCCTTTGGAGGAACCAACAAGTTGAAAGTGCTACATGGGAGGCCAAAGTGGACATGATAAAGAAGTATCCTCATCTTTTCCACTCCACTCAATCCTAAGGTACTAATCCTAAGTCCCTTATGTGATTACAAGTCTTACATTTCAGCCCCTATGTCATTCATATATTCATGTTTAAGTGGGTAAACTTATAATGATTTTACACTTATGTTGAGAATTTGAAAATGGTGTTTTTACATGTTATGTTGCAAGCTTGTTGGGGCGGATTTGTGCATGATCACTCTTGTCTTATACGTCTCTTTTCCATTCTGGGAAGAATGTTCCTAAGAGAGAGATATTGAAATGACCCCCAAAAATTGCCCAAAATTGTGCCTCTAAATGCCTGAAATTTTATTTTTCATATATCTCAAAATTCGTTCATTATTTTGAAAATCCGACTTCATATTTGTGATCAGGGGTCAAAATTAGGTGAAAAGGGGTCTAACCTCGATTTAAGAGCGAAAGAATAGCAATTTCAATTTTCAAAAGTCCAAATTCCAGTGATGTTTCTGCATTGCCTCCGCGATGCACCAAGGGCACGCTCATGTACAATTTTGCCTCCGCGTCCTCTCTGCGATGTACAGAGGTATTTTCCCTAGCAGTGTTTTTCATGTACAGTCCAATTATTCTGAGTGTTGGGCCCAAGTTTTCCCAAGCGTGCGTTTATCTATACTCATCCAAATTTCACCCTTATATTATCCAAAACATTTCCCAATACTCCCCAAAACACTTAGTTATATTTTCACTCCAAAATTCAAGACACAAAACCCTCATCTGGAATTAAGGATTCTCTTCAAGCTTCAAGCCTCCATTTTCAACATTCATCAAGAACTTCCCCAAAGCTAAGGTATGTGGTGTTGAACTATTGGGTCCTTTCACCCATCGTGCCTAAGCATCCTTTTTACTAATATTGCATGATTTAAAGTTGATTTCATATGTGGTCTTGTATATTGAGAAATTTATTGCATAGTGACTTTAGTTCATGAAAGTATGGTTGTTTTAGTATGTTTTGAGTTCTAAATCTCTGATCTAATGTGGGATTTCATGAGGTGTTTTGAGTGGCTAGTCCATGTTATTCCAAGCTTGTTGGTGAGTCCTCCATTTTGGGGACCTTAGTCTATAATTGCTATTATCTATGTATTGAGACACTTTCTGATGTTCCATTTTGACTATGAGGGTGAGCCCGGCTACTTTTTCTTGGCGCCCGCTCTATCTATGTATTTATAGGTGTTGTTGGACAAGTTGTGTAATTATGATATGAGCTACGACTCCTTGTCTTGATGTTGACGTTTGGGTGAGCTATCCCTTAGCCCCTTTGCCCCTTATGCTTGTTTTATGTATTTTATATGCTTCTGCGACCAATAATGTGTAATGATAAGTTGAGAGGCTTGATTGGGGTTCCTTCGTCCTCTCATTCTCCATGGCACGTCTAGGCCATAGGCATGGGTCGTGACAGTAGTACAATTTCCTTTTTGAAAAGATTTCCAAAAATGAAATGTATATTGGACACCATTATCTGATATGATGGACAACGGGATCTCATGAAATCTCACTAATTCTAGGATATACAAAGAATAATCATTGGCACCAAATGTTGTTTTGACCGGTAGGAAGTTATCCAACTTCGTCATATGATCCACTATCACCCATATGGAGTCAAAGTGCTTCTTTGTATTTGGCAACCGCACTACAAAGTCCATATTGACTTATTACCACTTTCAAATAGGAATATCCATACCTTGGGATAAGCCACATGACCTTTGATATTCAACTTAGACTTGTTTGCAATTGACACACTCTACTAACAGTGTCGGCTAACATATTGGCTTTACCCCTATTATGCTTCACAATCATATCATAGACTTTGAGGAGCTCTAACAACATTTGTTGCCTTAAGGAGAGATTCTTTTGGGTGAACTCGTGTTGAAGGGTATTGTGATCAGTGAAGACATCTACATGAACCCCATACAAATAGTGACACCAAATTTTCAAGGAAAACACTACGTCCTTAAGCTCAAGATCATGAGTCAAGTAGTTCTTCTCATGTATCTTCAATTACCTTAAGACATAGGCAATCATCTTACCATGTTACATCTATACACAGCCTAACCCAATCCTTGAAGCATCACAATATAACACAAATCCATCATTTCCCTCCGGCAAGGTCATGATTGGAGCCAAGTTTAGTTGATCCTTCAAAGTTTGAAAGCTCTTCTCAAGCTAATTTGTCCACACGAACTTTGCCTTCTTTTGAATCAACTTAGTTAGTGGGGATGAAATATAAGAGAAACCTTGCACAAACCTTCTAATCTATCTAGCTAGGCCTAAGAAACTCCTAATGTTCATAGGATTCAATTGCCTTGGGCTAATTTCTCACTACTTCTGTCTTCTTTGTATCTACTTTAGTACCATCATTTGATACCACATGCCCAATGAAGGCAACCTCACATTGCCAAAACTCACACTTGTCAAATTTTCAAAAGGCCTTTGCTTCCTCATAGTTTCCAACACTACCGTCAAGTGCTCCTTGTGTTCTCCCTCACTCTAAGTGTATATTAGAATATCATCAATAAACACCACTATGAACATGTCAAGGCAGGACTTGAACACCCTATTCATAAGGTCCATGAATATAGCCGGTGAATTAGTAAGAATGAAAGAAATCACTACAAATTCAAAGTAACCACACCTAGTACGGAATGCCATTTAAGGAATGTCACTCTCCCTCACCCTTAGTTGGTGACACCTGGATCTCAAATCAATTTGGGAGAAGTGTGTAGCCTAATGCAATCGGTCAAATAAGTCATCTATTCTTGGGAGTGTATACTTGTTATTAATGGTGACCTTTTTGAGTTCCTAGTATTCTATGTACATACACAATGACCCATCTTTCTCCTCACAAACAAAACCGGAGCATCCCATGGAGACATATTAGGTCTAATGAAACTATTCTTCAACAAATCCTTCAATTTCTCTTTCAATTCTTTAAACTCCATGGGAGCCATTATATATGGAGGAATTGAGATAGGTTAAGTGTTAGGTAGGAGGTCTACGCCGAAGTCTATTTCCATTTCAGGAGGAACACCCAATAACTCATCTGAAAAGATATCAGGAATCTCATTTGTAACGAAAATAGACTCAAGGGAAGGGACTTTGAAAGTGACATTGTTGGCCCTTACTAGATGATATATTCAACCCTTCGAGATCATTTTTTGGGCTTTTAGGAAGGAAACAAACCGACTTCTACATGAAGAATTTCTATCCTTCCACTCAAGAATTGACTCATTTAGGAATTAGAATTTGACTCTACAAGTCCTATAATCGATGGAAGCATAGGAAGAATGTAATCAATTAATTCTATATATTACATAAAAATCAACCATAGGGAGTTCTACTAAGTCACAAGGGATAACCTTATGCAACATGGTGATAGGACACATTCTATAGACTATTCACGCAACATTGGATTTTCCTACAGGAGTAAATACTTCAAAAGGCTTATGAGGGACTTTTGGACATGCATGGAATCAATTTTCATGAAAAGGAGTTTCAATGAAAAATTATCCCCTAGATCAAATAATGGATACACATCAAAACTATAAACTTTTAGCAACAGTAACAACATCCTGGGCCTCTTTAACTTCTTGTCGGCCATGGACAACAAAGAAACAATTGGTTCTTTGGTCATCTTGGCCTTGGGATGGTCCTTGGCCTTGTGTTTTGAGTATTGGCCTAAAGTTGGAGTTCAAAACAATGTTTGCCACACATGAATCCAACATGACTTGTGTGAGGCTTCTTTTGCTGTGTGGTGGCTCATGTGAGGAACCTTGACCTTGAAAATGACATTTTGTCTGAGGAAGATGACACATGAACCCTTCACAGGCTTTATGACCCCTTCACAGTTCATATGGCCTCCCATATGAGTGTTAGTGTGAAAATTTTCTGAGTATGAAATCACTATATCTA
>JAPFFP010081232.1:0-22386 GCA_026153255.1 Solanum medicagineum | reverse complement strand
GAAAATATATGTGATATATATTTTATATATATAATTTCAAAAAGTTAAATATTATATATGTGTGTGTGTGTATCATATACATACACATATACAGATGTATACATATATATATATATATATATAAATTTTAAAGTTAAAATATTATATATAAAAATAATAAAATATATATATATATCTACGCGCGCACACACATACATACATATATATACATATGTGTGTGTGTGTATAATTTGAAAACCAAAGGATTGTCACTAAAATGACCTAAAGAATTTTCGTATTTTTTCAAAAATTAATTATTACAAATGTTGAAACATTGAAGAAACTCGATAATTAATTTATAATGGGGACGGTAAAAATTGGATGTCAACAATTGTCCCTTTCTTTGAATGGGATCAATGAAAGAGATCGTGGACAAAGAAAATTGACGGATCCAATTAACCGACCACATATTCATCTTCTGAGAAGTATTAGGTACTGACTTTGGGAGACTATGGTCAAACTCTGATTTTGGGTTTCCTACATCTCAAGTTACATGAGAATTCAAGTCACTTGTAGTCAAGACACTTGATTTGGCACATGATTACGAAAGAATTCAAAAGCTATCTCAGAGTCAAATTATAGGGAGACCGAAAAACGCGAAAACAGAAAGAGAGAGGGGTTGGAGAATAGTCGAGTTTTCAACACTGAGCTCGCCTACATATCCTTAACATGGGAATCAGAATGCTTCTGGTTCGACTCAATCGGGTGAAAAGGAAATCTCTTATGTGAAGATCACCTTTAATTTGGGAAGAGTGACAAATAAGTTAAATCAAGAAAAAGAAGCTTGCAACCTCTTAACTGTGAATGTGACGTGCTTCACACTCATAATTAAAAACTTGGACGAACATACTTTCAGAGTTCTTAGCACATTGTCATTCAGATTGAAAATATTGCTTCCAGCGAGAGTTGAGATCATCGGATGTGAAACTAAATTAGATAAACTCAAAGAATTACCTACATGCCTTCTAAAAGGGGTCTAGTTAGATTGTGGTGAAAGTCACTTTTCAGCTCGCATCCAAAGAGTTTGGGCATTCCTCTTCGGCCTATGTCCCAATTTGCTACTAAGAAAAAACTTCATGTTGTGTTTATATTCCTACAAAACTTTATACTTGATAATGCAATTAGTACGTAAATATTAACGGTAAACAATATAAAATAAAGTCTTAAAAATGACACCTCTTGAGCATGAATTTATAATGTTGCTACTTTGCGAGTATAAATAATTTAATGAGATAAGAAATAAAAATAAACTTACGGAAATAGGTTTTGAAGTCAATGGTCGATGAGGATGATACTTTTCAGCAATGAGTAATGAAATGAGGTCTTAAACCAAATGATTTATGAAGATGAGGCTTTCAACCAAATGATTTATAATGATGTGACTTTTAAGTTAATGATTTGCAAAAATGAGGCTTCTCAAAGCCAATGATTCATGAAAATGACATCTTGAAAAAATAATACATTTTGGCAAGCATTTGTGTAAATAAATTTGAAAGCATTTGTGGGTTATCGAGAAGCAATTTAAAGCATTTGTGCAGTGCGAAACAATTAAAAGCCATGTAAAATGCAATATTTTAAGATTTGTACAGTGCATTTGAATATGTTGGAAAATAATTATGCAACGCAGTTAAAAATATTTGAATGCATTTGTGCAGTGCATTTGAACATAGTTAAAGTATTTATACAGTGCATTTGCATGTGTTGGAAAGCACTTGTGCTATCTGAAAGCATTTGGCAATGCATTTGCATACGTTGGAAAGCATTTGTGCAATGCAGCTAAATATTTGAAAGTATTTGTGTTCTGCATTTGTATGCATTGTAAAATAGTTGTGCAGTGCAGTTAACTATTTGAAAGCATTTATGCAGTGCATTTTAAAATATTTGAAAGTAAATGCTTTGAAAGATATCCAACAATATTTGTTCAATGCATAAAAAAATATTCGAAAGCGTCTACATAGAGCAGGTGATAGTTTTGCAACTAATGCAAACCAGTTGACGTATAATCCTCTCAAGGCTGTAAACGCTAGTGACTTCTCATTTTCTACTAATTCTTACAAGCCTGTAATCAAAGAAATATTATAAGTATAGGGGAAGTTGATTTGCATTAGCTTTGGAGCTCTGGATCTTCAAACTTCTTTCTTCAAACTTTGTTTGGACTTGTATTCTCTGTCTATTCTAAATCTCAAATGATAAATAATAAAATATATTTAGTTATAAAATTTTATATCTAGGGGCAAGATAAAAGAAATACATGTAGCAGTAAAGAATTTCTGCAAATTTGGACTGTGACACATCGTGAAACAGAATGAACGTCGTTCTCTGAAAGTTTCTTCTGCCTGACGAACCAATTAAACATATACCCTTTCAATTCGATCAATGTCTTCTTGCAATAACACCCTCAAAACTGCCCCAGTTTAGGTGAAAGAGAGATACTAACATTTGAATGCGATGATACCAAGCTTACTATCTTACCAAGCATAGCTTCTAAAATACATTTCCTAAAAATTTAAAAGTAAGGGTTGAACCCGAAACGGGTTGTCTACGTATCCAAATGGAATCAAGCCATACATAGTTCCTATTATAAGAATAAAAAGAGAAATAAAAATTTTATGATAAAGTGACTGAAGTCGATGTGGGTCGCCTACGTATCCCGCCAAGGGAATTAGGTCAAAATGTAGTTCAAATTATACATAAATATAATTTTTACAAAAATATTACTAAAGACTAGACTTGGTGTAGGTTTCCTAAGTATCCCACCAAGGGAATCAGGTCGGAACATAGTTTTCAACACATAACAAATAATATTACATAAAAATAAGATAAAAAAAACTTCTAGACATAATATCTCTTAACTGCATTCCCATTGATGGATTTTGGCCATATTTCACCATCCATTTCTGCTAGTACTCGGTGAACCATGTAAGGCCCTTGCCAGTTGGGTGCAAATTTCCCTTTAGCTTCATCTTAGTGTGGGAATATTCGCTTTAATACCAATTGTCCCAGTTTAAACTGACTCAATTTCACCTTTTTGTTGAAAGCTTTGGCAATTTTGTGTATAAAGTTATCCGTGACAAACTGCATTCATTCTCTTTTCATCAATGAGCATCAATTGTTCATATCAACTTCGTGCCTATTCAGCCTCCCTCAACTCAGCTTCTTGGATAATCCTCAGAAATAGAATCTCAATCTCCATTGGCAGTACTGCTTCAGTTCCATTAACCGAAAGATAGGGCGTTGCTCCAGTTTAAGTCCTAATGATGGTGTGGTATCCAAGGAGGGCAAATGGCAAATTCTCGTGCAAATGCTTGTAATTATCAATCATCTTCCTCAATATTCTTTTGATGTTTTTGTTGGTTGCTTCAACAGTTCCATTCATCTGAGGCCAGTAAGGAGTGGATTTGCGGTGAGTACTTTTAAAACTTTCATAGATGTCTTGCATCAGTCCACTATTTAAATTAGCTATATTGTCTATTATAATTGATTTAGGAATTCCAAATCTATAAATAATATGCTACGAACAAAATTTGTCACCACCTTCTTCGTCATAAACTTGTGCGAAGATGTTTTCACCCATTTTGTGAAGTAACCAATAGCTACCAAAATGAACCTATGTCCATTTGAGATAGCTGGTTCAATAGAAGGAAGACATCCATGCCCCAAGCTTTGAATGGCTAAGGAGAACTTATCACATTTAGCTCAATTGGTGGAACTCAAATCAAATCACCATGAATCTGACATTGATGACATTTCTTCACAAAATGAATGCAGTTTGTTTCCATGGTCATCCAGAAATATCCCGCTCACAGAATCTTCTTTGCCAAAGAAAAACCATTCACGTGTGGCCCACATGTACCTCTATGTATTTCTTTGATCAACTTGCTCACCTCTTGAGAGTTGACACATCTTAGTGATCCCAAATCTGGAGTCCTGTTATAAAGGATTTCTCCACTTAGAAAAAAGTAATTTGTGAGTCTCCAAAGTGTTTTCTTTTGAATACTGCTTATGACGTTTGGATATTCTCTTTCTTTCAGATACTTTTTGATGTCATAGTACCAAGGTTCTCCATCTGGTTCTTCATCTACATGAAAACAATAGGTTGGTTGATCCTGCACATTGACTTTGATCGGGTCTATGTAATTCTTGTCCGGATGTGGAATCATAGTAGCAAGGTTGCCAAAGCATCTACAAATTTGTTTTGAGCTTTAGTAATATGTCTAAACTATATCTTGACAAATTTCTTTCACATCTCCTTCACACACTGCAAATATGGGAGTATCTTCACATTTTTGGTGCTCCATTCTCCTTGTACTTGGTGACTCAATAAGTCAGAGTCACCTATGACCAACAGTTCTTATACATTCATATCAATAGTCATTTTGAGTTCAAGAATACAATCCTTATATTTTTGCTATATTGTTAGTGTATAAGAACCTAAACTTTGCTGAGATTGGATAGTGTTGACCTGCCTCTGAGACCAGCACTTCTCCAACACCAACTCCTTTAGAGTTCGCAGCACCATCAAAAAACATTCTCCACCCTGGATATTCTTCTGAAATATCCTCTCTAATAAACAAAACCTCTTTATCTAAGAAGTAAGTTTTAATAGTAAGTTTTAAGAGGCTTATACTCTTCGTCCACAAGATTTTCAATAAGATGATCAGTTAGTGCTTGTCCCTTGATGGCCTTTTGAGTAACATATACAATGTCAAATTCACTTAACAAAATCTGCCAATTGGCCAGATTCCCAGTGGGCATGGGCTTTTGAAAGATATACTTGAGCAATTCCATCCTTGAGATGATAAAGTGGTATATGCAAACAAGTAATGTCTTAACTTTTGTTCGACCCAAGGCAAGGCACAGCAAGTGCGTTCCAATAAAGTACACCCGAGCTTCGTAAGGTGTAAACTTTTTGCTCAAGTAATATATGGCCTACTCCTTCCTCTCAATTTCATTATGTTGTCCTAGCACATATCCAAATGCATTCTCCAACAAATACAAATATAGCAACAATGGTCTTCCAGGCTCTAGAGGCACCAAAACAGGCGTACTGGACAAATAATCCTTGATTTCGTCAAAAGCCTGCTAACAATCTTCTGTCCATTTGGTAGCGACAACTTTCTTTAGCAACTTGAAGATTGGCTCACAAATTACAGTTGATTGTGCAATAAATCAACTGATGTAATTAAGACGACCAAGAAAACTCATTACATCCTTTCGAGTTTTTGGAGGAGGCAAGTCTTGAATAGCCTTTATCGTTGAAGGATCCAATTCTATTCCCTTTCTACTCATAGTGAAACCTAATAATTTTTTGGCGGGGACACCAAATGTTCACTTTGCAAGATTTGATTTCAGATTATGTCTCCTTAACCAGTCAAAGAACTTCTTTTAGATCTGTCATGTGATTTGAGCTCTCTCGTGACTTGATAATGACATCATCCACATAGACTTCAATCTCCTTGTGGATCATGTCATGAAAAATGGTAGTCATGGGTCTCATGTATGTCACCCCTACATTTTTGAGTCCAAAAGGCATTCTCTATAATAATACACTGCCTAAGGTATGATGAATGTTGTTTTCTCTGCATCTTCTTCATCCATAAGAATCTAGTGGTAGCATGCAAAGCAACAACAAATGACAGCAACTCATGCTTAGCACAATTATCAATAAGTATGTGGATGTTTGGAAGAGGGAATTTGTCCTTTGGGCTGGCTTTATTGAAATCCCGATAATCTACACATACTCTGATTTTCCCATCTTTTTTTGGCACTGGCACTATGTTGACCAACCACGTGGGATGCTTTGTGACTCGGATGACATTGGCATCAAATTGCTTGGAGACTTCTTCCTTAACCTTCAAACTCAAATCTAGCTTAAGCAAAACCAGAATACAATGAGATACTGGTAATCCAACTATGACAAGCTAAGGAGCATCAACCATACACAATCGTTGGTATAGTCATATGCAACTCAAGTACTGCAAATGCCCTCACTGGAAAGAAGTCCCTCATACTCACTCAAAAAGCTTTTAGAATTCAGGGACTGAGGAAGCATTCTCACTCTCACAATTGAAATTCATACATACTGACTAACACCATCTATACTCATCTTCTAATTTGGTGATAAAGTGGTTTGGATCACTTTAGGACTTATGGGCTTGTAACATAGGTTCAGGGGGCTTTGGTATGGCATTTTAGGCAAGTAGTGACTAAAAGCTATCCTTGAACCATGTTTACCAACACTTTTCGCTTTCATAACCCAACCTTTTTCAATGAATCCACCCTTATTCTCCTATTTTTGAACTTTTCTCGAGTGCTTTCTTACTATTTTCAGCTGTGCCTTATTTCTGAACTCAATTCTTGCTACTTTTTCGCAATTCAAGGCACTTTTATTTTTCTTTTTCTTTTTGCTTTCTTCACTCAGCTCGTGCTTTATCATTTCTTTCTTTATTTCCTAAATAACCACCTCATTGGTCATTACTTTACCACAATAAGGGTCACCCTCAACTTAGGCTTTTAGCCTGAGGTGAAGTATACAACATCTATTCCACACACCAGGGCCATAACTTGTAGCCAACCTCAACTTAGGCTTTTATCCTCAATTAAGGTTCACACGTCCAAGGATAGACCATGGCCAATATCAAGATACTTCATCAATCAAGGTTAAGCTAGCAAGGTGTCAAGAAAGAATAAGTATATGAGAAGCTCAGAAATTTCGAACAAGGGATTCTTTCACTCATTTGGTGGGTCATTTAGGCTAAAAGTGGGTTCACTCAAAGAACAAAGGCCTAAGATCCTTTTCATATCAATCAAATCACCAAACTAATCTTAGAGTACTAAGGAAAGTTCTGAGTCCACACAAGATGCATGAATGCAGCAAAATAAGCTCACATCACACATGGCATTGCATCCACAATCATATATAGACTCATAGATCATGCTTTCAGCCTCAGCTTACCTTCACAATATCATAACAAATATTGCCAAGATACTAAAAAATGTATGGATGTATCAACAACCACAATCTCAAAAATTCTGAGGGTACCCATTTTTGTCATCAAAACTTTAAAACGCAATTAAAGACTATGTATATGCTAATAGATAACACTACTATGAATTTACACATTATCTACACTGCCTGAACATGCCGGTTCAACAGAAAATTAAACATCCACAAGGAAAAAGAATCACGGCAAGAAAACCTTGGGATCAAAAAATAGGGGAAGTTATGGACTTGAGGTTACTCAGAATTCACCTTAATCCATAACTTCCCACACCCCACCAACATAGGATACTTTGTCCTCAAAGTAAAAACAGGAACTAAGACGAACATAAGAAAAACATAGACTTAGAGATATATATATATATATATATATATATATATATATTAAAAACCAACATTTAAAAACCAATATCCAAAATCAAAAGAAAGACATTATCATACATAAAACATTTAAAACCAACATCAAAATAATATTGTCTAACAAGAGAACAAAATATCCATAAATAAAAGTAAGAACTGGGGTAAAAAAAGGTCAAACATCATGGTGAATCAAGCACCGATCTCTAGCTGGTCTGTGGGATCCTGGGGCACCAACTCCTCCTCAGTAATCCTTGAACTACCCTCTCCATGTGGGGTGTTCTACTCCCGATCTCTCTGAATAGCCGTCAACAATAGCGGCTCCTGTACCACCTCCTCAGGTATAGGCTATCTGGTCTCGGCCTCTTCTGAGTAAGCTCTGGACCATCATCGTTCTCAAGGGGCCTCTTCCCACGGACGTCCGGACGGTCGGCTAGCCACTTAAATGCCTCATCATCCGCAGTGGACTGTGGCACTCTTTATTTGAACCGAATTGCTCTTGGCGAATAGTTTTGCTCTAAGATATCAACAACCTCCCCTCTAACTAGGACTTCACTCAATCACGGCTGCTCAATGGGCTTTTTGAGCGTTGGTAAATCTCTTCGAATAGTAGCATAGTAGGAGGCATAAAACTCCCTAACCACGTAAGAGGCATACTTCCCTAGTGCCTATGATAGCCAACCGAGTCTATACCGCTCAATTTCAGCCTCTGACCCTGGCACATGGCTTAGTCCTAAATCTTTCAGCGTAGCTTCCTCGTGGAATCTCCTCACTGGCCTCCCTTGGCTTTTCAACTCCAGTCCCTTTTCGTAGATCTGTTTCATCCTTGGGACACACCATCTCATGTTTTGTGGGTCTGTGCAGGTGATAGAGTAAGCAGAGTCAGCTGATTTTGGGGGAGCAATATCCTTATGTTGGGCCTGAGATACTTCAAGGGAACCGGACTCAGAAAGTGAGGCATCATCATCTGACCCTTCCTCGTCACCCTCCTCTTCAGACTGGGAGGGGCCATCTACTTCCATCAGAACCAATGTGTGTGACCTGGTCAAGGGTACGTTGGCTTCGGGGTCAGGCTGCACATTCATCTCCTCAACGGATTGATCTTCATCCAATGTTTCATCCCTAAGTTGGTGTCCTGGAGTTGGGGCAACAACTCTTCATCCCTTTGGAGGCATTGTCTCTACAAAATTATCACAAGCCAAAACATGAGTCCCATGATGTCTTATACAAACAAGATAACACATAAAGCAATCAAATAGCAAACAATAAAATTTCTTTAGTAAAATACTTGAACCAGGTGCACGGTTTCAGATACTAGGTGGAAGTACGACTCATAGGGCAATCTATGAGTCGTATAGTATCCTTGTAATACCAAGATGTCTAAGGGAAATGCATTCTGATATTAGTTACGAGACGCAGGTATGAATCATAGGTTGTCCTACGAGTCATAGTCCTGGTTCGTACCTCATTTCAGAGACATTTTGAGAGTTCAAATCAAGGCCATGAAAACACCACTACGACTTGTAACAAGGGCTACAAGTCATAGTGGGTCTCATATGGAAAATTTTAAGACACCTTAGATAACTGTTGCCCTATAAAGGGACATTACGACTCGTAGGGTGCCCTACAACTCGTAGTGGGTCCTTACAGCAGAAAACAGAGAGCACCCTGGGTGCCTCTACCCTTTCCACAAAGACCAACCACTAACCAGAAAGCATCAAGGGTCACAAAAACAAAAGCAAAAACATAGGCAACACTGCAGCAAGCCTAAACACTCTTCCTTACCAATTATCTCAAAATAAAATATGAATCAGTCCCTATCTGCTCAGAACACTCTAACATTGGAGACAAGAAAGCCCATTCAAGAGATACATTAAATGTATGCATGAGTAACTTGCCTTAACAGAATTATAACCTCCCTCAACCCAATGAATTTAACCCTACAGGACTTTCACAAGATAATAACCCCTAAAATGTGAGACAAAAGCACATAGCTATAACAACTGACATCAAAGTCTCCTAGCAAGGATAGAAGTCAGGAATCGATTCTTTACAGGTATATAGACATTTATACATCACATTCTTCTTACTACCACAATCATTTTCACATGGTTTTGCTGATCATGATCTTAAAACAGTCATTCAACCACCCATAAGACAAGGCTATTTCAGAAATTGACCAAACTTAACCACTAAAACTTACTAGATGAATGGATGAATGAATGATGAGAAGAAGAAAAAGAAGAGCGAGTTCTTGGTGCCAAATTCACTCACTGGGGGACGTTAGTAGAGGGATAATTTTAGGAAAAAATGAGGTTAGAGGGAGTTATAAGGTTTAAAAAACCATTTCATGCAGGGATATGAAGGGCCAAAAGACGTTAGTCTTTTAATATTCAAAATGGGTCACCTTTTAAAATTCTGCAGAATGGGTCTGCGAGGCCCCGACTATGAGTCGTAAGGGGTCATATGACTCATAGGTCCCAATCTCGTAACAAAATCAACACTTGGAAAAATTTTGATTCAAACCTGGGTACTACGAAACCCACTTACGACTTGTAGAGGACCCTACGAATCATAAAGTTGGCTCATAGTGCATATGTCCCACTTCTGTTACTTACTGTTTCCCTCTATGAACACGACTACAAGTCGTATTAGTGTCTACGACTCGTCGGCCTACTCATGTAGGCTGTTTCAAGCATGTGCCACTCCACTCTTCAGTTCCTGCTTTGTTTCTACACCCAAATACTCAAGATACACCGAAATCCAAGTTGCAACTGCCTCAAAGTCGAAATAGTCTTAATAATGAATTAATTACCTGTACACTAGTTAAACAAATGAAAAGGTCTTCAGATAAATTTGAATATAAAAGATGCTTGGGTTGCCTCCCAAGAAGCGCCTTGTTTAACATCGTGGCTCGAGTATGCCATCATGGATAATCAGACTTCTCTATGAGCCCTATTGTTACTCCTACTCTTCCTTTGTTCATCCTGCACTGCATCTAGTTGCTTAGCAAGTTGCTCCATCCTATCACCAAGACTTTTCATTGATATAGTTTGTTGTTCCACCTTGCAGTTACATTTGAGAACATCAAACTTTATCTCCTGGACGATGTCATCTTGCTCATTTACCTTGATTAGTACTTGTTCAAGCATAAGTTCAATCCTTGTCAATTTATTAACCTCGGCCAATGTGCCACATTTTTTATTTTGGGTTCACCTGAGGCTCTTTTAAATGCACTAGTGGATGGTCCGGCTTGTCCTTGGAAGGGTTGGTAGACTTGGGCAACTGCCGATAGCTTGTTCATATGCTCGGTGATCTCATTAAATGGTCGTCTTATGAGCTCCCAACAGTCCCTGCCAAACAATGCATCAGCTTGCCCCTGTTGCTCGAAGGTTAGTGCTCGGTAAAAACTAGCCACCAATTCATCATCAATAAGATCATGGTTTTGCTGCCAAGTACTGCTTATATCTTTCCCAAGCTACTGCCAAAGGTTCTCCTGTCACCCTTTTGAAATTGCAGATATTGTTCTGTAGATCTTGCTTATTGGACTATCTATACAAGTTGATGAGGAAGAATCTTTGTACCTCCCCCCAGTTAGAACAAATATCGGGTGGGAGAATTGACCACCATTTCACAACTTCACTATGGAGAGTCATGGAAAAATCTTGAAGAGTCATGGCCTCTCAAGGAGGATGTCTTGTCCCAGGGAACCCCCTCAATGTTTGAATAAAATTTTGCAGGTGAATTTGGGGGTCTTCGGACTTTTGCCCTAGGTAACGTAACTACAATTGAAAATTCGCATGTAGGACGGTAACTTATGTTCTTCCAGTCCTTTTATGAAGGTGAAGGTCAAATTTCACCTTGGTGCTTGGTCAGCCATCATGGCGTGCCAACTAACCATTACCAATTGTTCTTGTCAACCTCCCCTTGGTCAGACTTGGTTGATTAGACAAGAACACATCAATCGAATCCTGTCATCTACTTTCTTTTTCCTATTTGTCACTACCTTGGTTGGGCTAGTGATAGTAGGCGGGGTTTGGTGTTGGCTACCACCAAATGACAATCATAATGAAGGGAAATAGACAATACATGCAAACCCTAATCCTAGAAATGCAATAAACCTAGGTTATTTCAAATCAAGTACCCATGATTCCCACAATTCCAAGTCGTGGCTGCTTAGCTACTCATGGCTAAGGCAAGACAAACAAAAATGCAAATAAATGACATATTTAAGAGTTTTACCAAAAATAATGAAGATTGTAGACACCACAAGTTGTAAATCCAAAAGCTTGATTGATCAACAATGAGTATAAAGCAAGATTTGCAATCCCCAAAATGGGTTTTCCAAGAAAAAATAACAAACTAATCTAAAACCCTAAAATATTCTTGAGAGAATATTCAAAGGCAAGTTCTATCTTCTAAAATCTGAAGTCTCCTCTTAAAAATCGAACTAAAATGTATTTATAGTGTTTATAAATAAACCATAAAAAAACACAGAAAAGACAACTGGTAGCTGGTATGCCTTGCAGGTACGAGTCGTAGGGTGTCCTATGAGTCGTAGTCAAGGTCTCATATCAGGCTCTTGACGTCTTGGACTAAACTGATACGACCCACAGGTATGAGTCGTTGCTTGAACTACGACTCATATGTTCCTCTCGTAGTCTTGGCCTTCAGTTATTGGTCCAACAACTTGGCTCTCTGATTACTGCTATGAGTCCACCTATACGAGTCATAGTGAGACTTACGACTCGTAGGATGGCTTCATAGGGGTGACCTTGTAGATTTTTGAATTTTCATCTCAGTTTCTTGTTATGACTCACACACTCTATGACTCGTAGCTTGGGCTACGACTCGTAGGTGAGCTCATATGTCCTATGATTCAGCAAAATTTACAACGTTTCTTCAAAAATCATGTCAACCTAACTTTTCTGCAAAAACAATACAAAACCCATAAAAAGCTGCATTAAGAACTCACAAAAATCCCTTATTTTAGGCATCCAATGTGATGTATTTTGATGGCACATCAGTCATGGCTCTCATTATGTCACCCCTACAATTTTTAGTCCAAAAGGCATTCTCAATAATAATACACTCCCTAAGGTATGATAAATGTTGTTTTCTCTGCATCTTCTTCATCCATGAGAATCTAGTGGTAGCCTTCAAAGCAATTAAAAAATGACTGCAACTCATGCTTAGCACAATTATCAATAAGTATGTAGATGTTTGGAAGAGGGAAATCGTCCTTTGGGCTGGCTTTATTGAAATCCCGATAATCTACACATACTCTGATTTTCCCATCTTTTTTTGGCACTGGCACAATGTTGGCCAACCACGTGCGATGCTTCGTGACTCGAATGACATTGCAAATTGCTTGGAGACTTCTTCCTTAACCTTCACACTCAGATCTGGCTTAATCTTTATTGACTTCTACTTTACTGGGGGGCAAGATGGATCAATTGGCGACTTGTGTAAAAAAATGTTCGTGCTTAGTCCCAACATATCATCATAAGACTATGCAAACACATCCATATATTATCTAAATAGATCGATAAATTCTTTCCTTTGAGTCAGAGTCAAATGGACACTGATTCTTGTTTGCCTTTCCACTTCTAAATCTCCCAAATTTATTATTCAATTTCATCTAAATTTGGCTTTTCCTTTTTTTCAAAATGTTGAAATTCTTTAGTCAACTCTTCAGGCTGCATATCTTCTTCATTTTCTGCAAAAACTTGTTCACTACTTGAAATTTGTTCACTCGTTTCATAACGTGTTACATTCTTGGTATTAACAGTTTTATTAGTTTGCTCGCTGGAAGAGAAAGAAGAAAAATAAGATAAGATTAATAATTAAGGACAAAATTTTAAATTTCAAGCAAATCTATTTCAAATTCGGCATTTGAGCTTTCAAAAGTAGAGGCAAAACACATAAAATTCATAACATGATTCAGGCCTCAATTTTAAATCATGTTGTTTGCATTCTAATACAATCATCTACCAAGATATCCGCAGAGTTGGAGACGGACTACAAGTCCAATTGTTCAAAGCATCTCTAGGTTTAATATCTCATATGGTAAGGGTCTCGGTGCAATCTTTCAAAATCACATTGCATTCTACTTCTTCAATGAATAGGTTTTTGAGACCTTCCATGAGGTTGTCTTCAGCAGCTTCTTCCGATCCTAGTGCAACAGATGCCTTGGCAAATGACTGATTCAAAGGTGGGATCGGTTGTGTTAAGGGATTGTCATTTGTTTTTTGAAATTAACCGACGAGACTTCTTCTGGAGTAGGTGTCACGACCCATGCCTAGGGCCTAAACGTGACCGGCGAATGGGGAACCCGAAGGAACCCCAAACAAGCCTCATATAATATCATTACACATCCTTGGTCACAGAAGCAATATAAAACATCATAAGAAACATGAACAAGATAAAATGGGACTAAGGAAGAAAAGAGAGTTTAATACTTAAATAACATAGATGAGTTAAAGCTCAAACGTAATACATAACTTGTCCAACAACACCTCTAAACATAGATACTTAGCAGGGGCCAAGACAAACAGGCTCATCCTCATAATCAAAATAGCAATAGAGAAGAAGGAATCAATACACAATATAAGAAACATAGACTAACATCCCCGGAATAGAGGACTCACCAATAAGCTTGAGTGAAACAGTACTAGTCACATCGGTGGAGATGCTCAAACGGGGCTCCAGTTCCTACATGGTCATATTATGTAGGCATAGAGTATGTGTTAGTACGTTGGAATGTACTAAGTATGTGGGATGCAATGCAACAAGAGATAGGCAATGTAATCAAAATGCATAACAATAGGCATAATATAACAATATGGCATGCATGGACAAATCTTGTAGTAAAACATGCTTGAAAATATCCATTCTTTCATAGCTTACTTAACCCATTAAGATAATACAACTAGCTTATCCAATTACCTTATACTAGAGGGTGAGAGATATAGCATGAGTTCATAACCCCAAATCAAACATGAGGGTAAGGAGTACATCATAGTTCATAACCTCATAAAAGAGTAACATAACCTCATAAGGAGTAGCATAACCTCATAAAAAGTAACATAAGCTCATAGGGAGTAGCATAACCTCATAAGGAACAGCATAACCTCATAAAGAGTAGCATAACCTCATAGGGAGTAGCATAACCTCATAAAGAGTAACATAACCTCATAGGGAGTAGCATAACCTCATAAAGAGTAACATAACCTCATAAAGATTAGATTGCATTCGTACATGAGGATAAGGTGTACAACATAGCTCATAACCCCTACATGTAGGAATTGGCCTTGCACTAGAGGGTAAAGCATGTAACGTAACATAGTTCATCACCCCTCCTAGTAGGCTTTCACAATTGAAAAGAGCATAAACCTTATCTTAAGAATCCAACAATTCACAAGAACACAACAACATGAGATACCAACAACTCCCTTGCAATACTAAAGGTGTTTTACATGATTCAAACACATATATTCATTCCTTTCATCATTGTATACATATCTTCCCTTATTGTCATCATTTGGTCATCACATACATACATCATTTCATCATTATTTCATCATCATATAATCATCATAACATTATTCAACTCATAAAACATACATTGGATGCACAATTCCTCAAGAAACACTAGCCAGATACTTTATCAAACACTTGGCGGGTGTTTAATAGGGGTAAGAGACTATGCAATTTAGAGATTAAATAATACAAGAAAATCAATTGTAAAACCATCAATCAACACCTTACAACAACCTTAAGACATACACATCAAAACCCCTCATCAAATCCAACATTAGATCTAAGATTTAGAGCTTAAAACATGCTAAAACAACCATACTTTCAGGAACTAAAATCACTGTGCAATAAATTTCTCAATATACAAGACCCACATGTAAAATCAACTTTAAATCATGCAATATTAGTAAAAAGGAAGCTTAGGCACCATGGGTGGAAGGACCCAATAGTTCAACACCACATACCTTAGCTTTTGGAGAAACCTTGAAGAAGGCTTTAATGGGGACTTAAAGCTTGAGTGAAATCCTTGATGAAATCCTTAAGATTGGTCTTGAGTTTTGGGACTTGAATTTGGGAGTAAATATTTAGCTAAGTGTTTTGGTGAGTATTGCGGAATGTTTAGGATGATATGAGGGTGAAATAAGGCTAAGTATATGTATTTTCAAGTGTGCGAACCCTTATTCCCAAGACTTAAAAGTCTTGGACCGAAGTCAAGAGAAAATAAGACCAAAATAGAATGCTCACTAGAATTGCATTTTCTACACAAACGAGTTCCACGAAAATAGGCATAACTCCTTCATCCAAACATGAAATGAGGTGAAACGAAGTGTGATAAAAAGCTAATTCAAAAGGCTTTAATTTGATAGGTCATGATCCATGCAGTTCTTTAGAGATATTCCCCTTCAAAGTTGACCATCCAAAATTGCATTTTTGCGATTTTTGGATTTTGGTGCGGTTGCTCTAAAATTCTTAGACCTATTTCCCACTCAATTTTACCCCCTAAAAAAGAATATGAAGTCATGTTTTTGAAATAACAAACTCATTTTTAGATATACAGAAATTACGATTCTGGGCACTTCCGAGGCACATTTTTGGGCACTTTTTGGGGTCATTTCAGTAGGCTTGTATCCAAGACCAAAGGTGTCTTTTTGACCAACAAATTGAATTGGTTTGACTATTCTGTTCATATTCACTCCAAGATCTCGACCGGGCATAAAACCATTCTTCAACAGTTCCCAAGCTACCATCATAAGTGCACGTGGCAATTTTACCCTTTCAACTTGATTAGATCACATAATCACCTTGTATGGAATACAGATCCATCCAACTCTTACAAACTCTCGATCACAGGGATTAAGTTTTCAGGATACACTAAATTACTACCTTCTCTGTGAACAACAATTTCCTGATGATTCCAGACAAATTTCAAAGTCTGGTGTAAAGTAGAAGGGATCGCACCAGCCATATGGATCCATGGCCTTCCAAGCAATAAATTGTAACTACCAGATATGTCCAACACTTGAAACTCCACCATAAACTCCTCGGGTCCATTTGTAGTGGCAAATCAATTTCTCCAATGACCCCCCTTTGAGCCTCATTAAAACCTCTAACCCTCACATGACTTTCCTGAATTTCCCCAATATCAATCCCCAAAGCTCGAAATGTAACGAAAGGACATATGTAGCAGAACCATTATCTATCAAAACTCTAGAAATAAACTTGTCCATACATCTAATGGTGATATCCAAAGCTTTGTTATGCCCATGCCTTCAGGTGGAAGTTCATCATCATAAAAAGAGACTTTATTATCTTCCAAAACTTAACCTACCATGGCGAAAAAACTCTCGCTCTTTGTCTTAGCTGGAACATAAGCTTCACTCAGAACCTTCACCAAAATGCTCCTATGAGTTGCAGAATTCATCAGTAATGATATTAGAGAAATTCGGGCTGGAGTTTTCTTCAACTGTTCAACAACAGAATATTCCTTAATTGGCATTTTCCTCCAAAAATCCTCCACTTCGGCCTCTATCACTACCTTTTTCTGGTTATTTACCTTAACTGGTCCTCCTTATGCAACTTCTTCAAGGGCATAGCAACACCCAGATCTTTTCATTCCAGCTACAGCAATCTCCACAACTATTTTCTCATTTCCTTTTCCCTTTGCATCGGTCGAGTAATTCCAAGGAACTACTCTAGTGTCAAAAGAAGGTGATCGAGCAACTAAGGTAGTGATTTAAGGCTTGGGAACAAGAACTTCCACCTCAATTGGCGCTCGCAGTTGGATTGTGAATGTGGGAGCAATGAAGGTTGATGTCGCAACATTTTCCTCTTTTTTGACAGATACAATGGTCCATTTTAAATTGCACTCTTCATCAATAGTGATCATGTTCAGATTTTCATGGTTTGGCAGAGGATTGTTGTTTACATTAGGGGTAGCACCTTTAAGCTTAATGACTCCTTCCTCGATCAGCGTCTCAATCTTATCTTTGAGAGTAAGGCAATTTTCAGTATTATGTCCAGCAACTCTGGAATGATAAGCATGATACTTAGTCTCATCATACCATCCTAGAAGGGGATTGGGGATTTATCCTTGGATTTGTTGAAGTACTCCCGCGGCTCTTAAACTTTCATATAGTTGGGATAAAGGTTCAGCTAGAGGTGTATAGGTTTTGGCTGGTCTTTTTTCAAAGTTTGGACAGGGTTTGGGTGCATTTGATGGATGGGTTTATGGCGGATGATAGGGCTGAGATGGATGCATAGGTTGATATTGTGGTGTATTCAGATAGGTGGATGCTCAAGGTGGATAATATCTTTGTTGGGTAGCATAAACTGGATAAGGGATGGGTGAAGGTTGGTAATAAGGTTGAGGAATTTGGGTGTACTGACTATAGTATAAAGATTGTGGTAGTGGATTTTGGTAGGTTAACATTTGATTTGGCCTATGTTCCTTGATAGTCATGATAGTAGACACCCATCCTTATTCTTCTTAAGGGCTCTTCCAATTGAATCTGACTGAATTGCTTTACTTGTTACTTGTAGGGCAGCCAGGTTAGTAATTCTTTCCATTTTAATGCCTTCCTCAATAAATTCTCCCATTCTAACAACCTCGAAGAACTTTTGTCCTACCACACTGATCATATTCTCGTAGTACGTTGCATCTTTTTGAGATTGTATAAAAAGAGAAGTCATTTCACTTTTTGTCATCGAAGGTTGAACTTTTGCAGCGTCCGCTCTCCACCGCATAGCATATTCTCCGAAAGAATCCGTTGACTTCTTTTCCAACTTTATCAAATGAAACCTATCTGGGACAGCTTCAGTGTTGAACTTGATCCTATTCATGAACTCTTGCACAATCACACCCCAACTACGCCATTTCTATGGATCTTGACTTGTGTACTAATCAAGGGTTTCTCCTGTCAAACTCATTATAAACAACTTCATTCAAATAGCTTCATCTTTCCCAACTCCAACTAGCTTATCACAATATGACCTTAAATGAGCTCGAGGATTTCCTTTCCTATCAAACATATCAAATTTTGGTAGCTTGTATCTTACAGGCAACTCAACATCAGTATGAACACACAAATCCTCATATTCAAGCCCTTCATATCCCTTGTGAATTTGGATGTTTTTGAATGCTTCCTTCAAATTACGAATCTCCCTTACTATGCTTTCATCTGCTCTTGACTTTACTTCTCTCTCTGTTTCCTCGTGTGGATCAACTTCTAGCACAGTTGGCATTTGGGCAACAAAAGGTCAAGCTTCCACTATGTATACTTGTGGCACATATTGCGTGTTAGGAATTGCAGTGTGTGTCACTAGTATATGTTGGGTTGCTTGGTATTTTTGGGTGAGCAAGGTAGTTTGGATGAGTGAGGTAGTTTGGATGAGTGGAGCTTGAGTAAATGAGGTAGTGTGTAAAAGTGGATAAATAAGGTAGTTTGGGTAAGTGGAGTTTGGGTCAGTGTAGTGGAGTATAATGGATTGATTTATTATGAGTTACTTTGTGGCAAATTGACTTGTTGGAGGTTGGTAACATGTTTAGAAGCAGTAAGGTTAGTTTTATGAAGGGAAGGATTTGGTGGAGGAATGTCAGCAGGTGGAAAAGATGGTGAGATGGTTGAATCTGTTTTGTGCTTAGGAATTGGTACGCTCAGGCTAATTGACAATTTGATGAGGTTTTGAAGTCAATCAATTTCAGTTTGCATGTTGGCCATTTGTTGCATCAGATTAGAGATTTGTTCATCATAAGGGATTGAGTCCCTTCCTTCTAAATTTTCAGGTTCATCTCTTGGAACAGTGATAAGTCCAAGATGAACGCGACCTCTTTAGTGCCAGAGGTGGGCCTAAATGCCAAATATACGAGATTATGATAGATTGATCCAAGCCATTGAGCCAAATCGAGTTTGGAAGATAAGAAGACCAAGTTTTTATTAAATACTAATAAAAGAGTACAATGAAAAGGCAAGACTGAGATTACAACGAAAATAAGACCTAAGGTAAGGGCAACATTAAGATTATAATAAAAATGTGATGTAACATAAGGACAATACTAAAACTATATCCTCCTGCCATGCTTTCAATTTGTATGGGACGCCTTTAAATCGTCTTAATTTTGAAAATCTATGGGACTGGATCCATCCTACAATACGAATCAATAGTAATGAAACTAACTAAAAAAATAAAATAAAATAGAAAATTTCCAAACTCATTATGCCAAAATTAAATTTAGATCCATCATCATAATCGCGTTGCACATAATATGCTTTGTTGGTCGTTGAGTCGTTAAATCTGTCGACATGTGGTCGATTTCCTAAAATGTGGAGTGGACGCTAAACATCAACCCACCTAAGGTATAGCATGCATGACCTAAATTAATAGGGATGATATAGCTCTATGTTAGGTGTTAAGAGTGGATTTATTTTTTACTGTGTACCGGTGACCCAAGCGGACACCCTGGGTTTGGAAAGTTAACGACCGGTAACCCCGCGAGGTCAACTCATTTCGTCAAGGTACCCCGATGAAAATATTTGGATTGAACGATTGCGACCCGCATAACCGTCGATTAAGTGGAAAATAAAAAAAATGTCAAGTGGCTCAGGATGTTATGCATGATATGACAGTTATAATAATTTGAAATTGAACAAGGCATAAATAAAAGAAATTACAAATTATTACAACCCTACTAGTTAGTCAAACATAAACTAATCTAGTGGTTAGAACCTAATTAATTCCCAGCGAAGTCGTCATTTCTGTTTATTAAAAAAATGACTTGTTTTTGAAAAATCAATTAAACAATGAATTAATTTAAGTAAAAAACTAATTTTGTGAAAAAGGACAGAGTCGTCACTTAATTTTTAAGAAAATTTTAATTTTAAGACCAAACAGAAAAATTAATCTTAAAATTTCCAAAGAAACGGGTAAGAATTCAATTTTTATTTTTGAGAAGAAATTAATCACTCAAAAGTGGCTGCTAACTTGTGGTTGACTAACGATTAAAATATTTGACTAACTTGAAAATATTAATATTTAAACTAATTTGAATAAATAAGAACTTTCACAAATATATTTGAAGTTTTAGAAAGACCTAAAAATGCATTTTTTGAAGTAAAAAAAATCACAAAATCAATAATAATAATAATAATAATAATAATAATAATAATAATAATAATAAAATAATAATGATAATAATAATAATAATAAAAAGGTTTAACTTTTGGAAAATTCATTAGATTAAGACAAAACAATAAAAAAAGTTCGTGTTAAACTTAGAACAATAACAAATAAATGTCACAAATAATGGAATAAACATAAAACAAAATAATAAATTGGGCTTTGCAGGCCCAATTTCCACCTATCCTAATTTCTGCAATTTGCATCTGCCTGGCCCATTTAAAATTCTGCTCAGCTACTGCTTTGAATGGGCTTTTTAGCCCCCTGTTTCCCCGTGTATACCTGTGTATACTAGTATATACACACTGATTTTCCAATTCCAAGACCTGCGCGACACTTCCTTGAACCTATATCCACTACTCCTCTCCAATAAATGACCTAGAAAGAGGTTTGGGCCTTCATGGCCCAATGGAAATGCAAATGATGAAGAAGAGCCCATTTGTGACTCTGTTCCACATGCAAAAAAACAAGTAAAATATATAAATAATAATTCCAAACACTTAGCATAAAAATATGTTAATATAGAGGTGTGTATACATACTACTGTTAGCCTTTAAAGAAGGAATTATCAGTGTTTTCATTTAAGAACAATACCGTGATGCACTTGAAAGAAAAATAAAGTGATAGGGCAACTTGCACATGATATTTGCTAAACTTTGGACACTCCCTGCATCTTTTAGAGGGCAGGGAACCTAGACATTGAATACAGAAAAGAGCTCTCACCACCAAAGCTGAAACTCGTCAAGGAATTCCTTGGCTTCGACAATCAAAGCTTCTGATTTCGATACCCTTCAAGTCGATGAGCTTTCTGGAAAGTTGGTGTCAAGAAATGAAAGATGTAGTATGTTTTCGAGATGAAGAATAGCTAATCACTAGAATTTCTATACGTGCTTTTTGTGGAGGGAGAACAGTTGACCCCAGAACAAATGAAAAAAGGAGAATCTATTGGAAGGGATTAGGGTGAAATTTGGGAGGGGGGGAGCAGGAGAACGCATAGGATTGAGATTTTGAATTCAAATTCAAACATTGAGAATTTGGGGTCGTCTGGTCGCGCCTGATGGTCGCAACATTATGCTGCTTCGCTGAAGCCTTCGCTGGGGTGCTGAAGCTTTGTCATTTCTGGCTTTGCTTCACTCATGTCACTTCGTTCTGCATCGTTTGCACCATTTTGGGACTGGGTTTCCTGGGTTGCTCTCGTTTTGTCATCGTTGAAGGGGAAAGGGGAAGACATGTGGGGAGAAATAAAAGTTAAAAAGGGGCGTGTGGGTTGAAAAGAAAGGGGAAAATCACGTGGGTTTGGTTGGTTCTTTGCTGAAGGGAAAGAAGTAGGAGAATGGGGAGTATATATTATATGTATGTTGAATTAGAAGGAAGTTGGGTTATTTTGGGCTGAAAATTGGTCCAAGAATTGGACCAACTTTATATTTTTTGATCCAAAAGAATAAGGGTTGGGAGTGGAGAACTAAATTGAGAATTTAATCAATTTTAAAAACATAATCATAATTAAGGTCAGTTCAGGATCCAAAACATAGTTGAATCGAATTAGTTGATTAGATTGACCACGAGACAAACTAATATAAATTGATTAAGAGCTTCTTAAAATTAACGAAGTGAAATAACTACTTAGTTTATCAATCAATTGATTTTGAAAAATAAGCTATAAATTAACTAAGATAATTTAAGAAACAAAATCTTTTAAAGATGATTTTCTTTTTGAAAAATTATGAAAGAGTAAGAACTAAATATGTAACTAGATATGCATATACATAAATATAATG